>WWPM01022794.1:0-26634 GCA_023279145.1 Glomeris maerens
AAAAAAAAAACCTTTTCTCTATTTATGAGTAATGCAATACTACCTTGTAATGTTTTTTGTTATCAATGTTCAATAATTTCACCAGACATTATGCGGAGATTTTAATTCACTGTAGAAAATGAAACACATAATTAAAAAAAAAATATTTGGTTTCAGGTTTGCCTCAAAATGTCCCATCACCTTATGGGTATCCTGCAGGATATCCCACAGGACTTACAGGACCTCAGCTCACACAAGCATACGCAGGCATGTTATATAAATTATAAATACCATATACCTAAATTCAGTAGGACTATTGTATTTATAAACACAACAAACCTGCAATGTCATATGCTTATCTCATATATGATGTGTGTGAGTAACCAATGCCTTATCTTTGAATATCTAGATTTTCTTAATGTTACAGGTTACGCGGCTGCTGCTGCAGCTGCTCAACAGTACGGTTACCCACAAGGACCTCCACCTCCATATTCAGTTGCGGTAAACAGGTTTTCATGTACAGTACACCAGTACTCCAATTTTCCATCGATGTCATGAAATATACTGCTTAGATTTGTTCATCATTGGGCCATGTGTACATAATTACAAATGCACTGTGTATGTTGTATGTTGTTCCCCCCAGCAACAGTTTTAACACTGTATCTTATGATACTCGATCTTGATCCAAGGCAACCGATCACAAACAAGGCTTGGGGAGCAAAAAAGTCACATGACAAATGTATGGTTTCGCAATGGGGAAACCCACTCCTTATTTGGGAGTTTCAAGGGAATTATTTTTGTCGACTCCCCACCAATGGTAGCCCTTCCAACTGTATATTTACATAAACATTGCCCAGTTGAGTTTCTGATCTGTGGAAACCAATGAAATTGGAAGAAAAAGAAAGCTAATAAGACCAGATTTGTGAAATAGATGAAGAAATACATTGCAATATTTTTTAAATAGAGTTTCAGAAAATACATTCAATGAAATTTGCACATGAAATGCAATAACAAATGCGAGATGGGGGAGTTTTTGCATCATGCAAAGCTGCGTTTCCATTGAAGTCGTGCATTATTTGTGGATTTTTGGAAACTCGATGCAAATTGGAGTAGCATTGTATTGTATGCATGTCTATTACACCTTAATTCATTACCTAGTGCAATTGCTCGCAGGTGAGCCAGCCAAACTCTGTTCCCACGTACGCCCACTATGCTCACTTGGGGTATCCTTACGCTGTCCCTGTCCATACACAAGCTGGTTTGGCGTATCCAACCACTACGTATGTTGTCCCAGCAGCTTACGATGCGGGGGCGCGATTCGATGCCATGAATCGCCCAACTGTCCCTGTAAGTGTATATTTCATTTGGGTTTATCTCGGCACATTATTCACCAAGTGGATATCATTTGTTACCTTAACATTGCAGCCACCACCTCCAGGAGTTGCTCCAAATGCTGCTCAAATGGCCCTGATGCAAGGTCAAGGAAATGTAGTTCTTGGCCAGCAGAAGGGAAGTTTTCTGACGGGAGGGTCAGATGGAGGCTACACCTTCTGGTAAATAGGAAACCAGCTGGCTGATGGGACGGAGGAAGACCCGCATCTCGAAGTGGTGTCCCAGTATCGGCAAACCATGTCCAGAGGTCCATATGACTGTATAATAGAAGTTGTTTTGTGTGCCTCCTTTTTGCATTTTTGCCAACTACTACTTGCAAGCAGACGAAACGATGGCCACACCATTGATCCGTGCACAAAACGTTCATCTTTCAAACTAAGTTGTGTCCCAATTTAAAAAGCCAAACAGTCATCAAGTATTACTTACTTATATTACAAGTTCATCCACTTTTAGAATTATTATGAATCAATCTGGTGTGGTAGCTTGCAAATACATAATAAAACTTATTTATACACGTCCACCACCGCTTCCGTGGAGGATGAGGTAATTCGTTTTTTTTCAATGTAAGGATCTTGGAACGAAGATACAACGGAGTGGTGTGTTGTTCGGTTCTGTATTGTCAAAAGTAAAAATCCTAAAAAATTGTTTAGCACACACAAAAAAATACAAATATTCTAGAAAACGCAGCTGCACAGTTACTAGGTTGTACAATTGTTTCCAGAATTCTTGTTAAATTGCATATTTCGAAAGTTTTTATCTGCTATTCAGCTTGTCTCGTTGCACTTGGTGCTCACATAATAGAAACAACTAGAGCTGTATGTTAGATTGGATATTTTGCTGTCAAAACTGTAAGAAATCTAGTCAAGAGTTTATAAACTGGCATGCTGCACCTTTTGAGTCTTTTTGCCAATGAATTACCAAGTGAGAAGACGTGATGGAACGAACAACGACGGACTTTAAAAAAAATGATGAAACCAAGAATCAAATGGTGCAATGTAATTCCTATACAGTTTGCACATCAATGCAGCGAGTCAATGAGTTAGTGGTTTCTGTAATAATAGTGTTAGCCATTTGTTGATTTCTTATTGTTTTGTTGATCATTTCCACATACATGCATGTATAACCCAATGCTCATTGCCAGACGAGCACATTCAAGAAATCTAGTATTAGTAGTCATATACTTAGAAATAAATTGCATACTGTGATAGATTTAAATAATTACATCATGTTGATCAAATGGAGATTTTTTAAGCGGCACGTACGGATTAATGTGCGTTCTCAAATTTGTGTTGCCATTTTGAAATTGCATAAAGTCTCCCTGTAAATGATAATACGTAACAGCGAAGATCTCGTTTTTATGTATAAAGGTGCAAAAATTATTAGAAATTGTAAACTTTGCCGATGCAAGCATTTGATGACGTAGTATTTAGATTATTTTATTCGAACACATGATCCTTCATGTGACTGCAACATTAGGAAATACAAGATGGAAAATTGTTACGCGTCACTATGGTTAAACTTTGTGCCAATTGCCAATAACGGGGATGAAATTTTTACCTCGCAGAGCATTTTGTATTATTGGCATACGTTTATTTTGATCGACAGAATAAACATGACTTTCTTTTAAAGGCATGTGCTTGTTGATGTCATTCTCGCATAGTGCGCATGATTAGTAATCATTAATTCTCAATTAAATGTGCTACGCAGTTTAATTGTTAGATTATCTAAAAAGAGACCGTAAGTTATAATAGCAAAACTATTTCAGAAAAAAATGTTTTAATGATCAATTTGTTCATAGGAATTGACAAAAAACAATTCTAACTGGAATTCACATTGAAGACAAAATGAATTTGGAATATTATGTCTCGCCTCGATTCTAATTTAAGTTTTGTTTCGCTTAAAAAATAATACTGCAGTTATTAATGCAGCTATTACGTAACATCAATTAATAAAACTTGATCAAGAACATATCACCGTTTTTTGGTACAATACAAGCATAATAAAAAATTTAAAATCGATGCACACCGTTTTAATATTAATAGCGTACGACACAAGAAAACGGTACTACTGTAATTTCTCACCAAAGTCACGTGCATTGGTACTGTACACTTGCTGGTATGCCTAGTTTGTCGTCAGATAAACTAGATTACGAGCAACTGACCATGCAATGCTGAATTTCTTTCCTTGATTAAAATCCCAGTCAAAGTTGCAATTTTCTCGTTGGCATCTCGGGATAACTGCGTTTGAAGAACATTATTTAGTTTGCGATTAACACAAAACCAAAATAACACTCACATCCACAACATTCCAAATGACGTGAACACATTTGGAATTCCTCTTTCCGTATTCTGTCAGAGCTCTTACTGCGGTGTGCATTTCGGCATACGAGTTCAAAGTTGGCACTGGATCCTTTGTATACATTAGAATATAGACCACAGATCCATTCGCTTCCCATTCTTTTGTGCAGCCAATTGTCTTTTCGACATCACAGCTTGTACTTTTTCGAACCAAGTCCTTAATTTCTTTATCACAGTGCACGTATATTGTATTATTGTACTCTGTATAATCTCCAGGTTCTCTCATATTTACTCCGTAGATGGTCACCTTTCATTACAAAAACAAACGGCACAAAACACTATATTACGTTTTCAATTTTAGTGAAATAATTATTTCAAACTTGCCTTTGAAAATGATTCACCAAGCTTTTTCAGCAGCTGTTGCACAACATTAGACTGGACATTATCACTAATTATTAAGATTTGGTTACTGATCTCTGTAATAAAAACAAATTTTAACCATACCCAAATATAAATTGTTCTATACCCCAAAAAAAAGATGAATAAACTCTTGAACAACATTAAGCAACAATTTAGAGAAACACATTTGCATTCTTCACATAAAATCTTAAATTTCAAATCCGCCCCAGACAGGATGCAGCTATACTTTACTGACCAGAGTTGCAAAAACCTGGCTCAAGATTGTTTATTATTTATTCACCGTGTTTGAGAAAATGATCAACTTGCCTCTCAACAGTCCATCTATTGCATGTATATCTTTCTTATGCGTCACCTGATATAAATGTTTGCGTAAACTGCAATGCAAGAAATGAGGAAGGACATACGGTGATGAACGCAAGTGTCACTTTCATCTCTACCTTCCAAAGGTCCGGTGGGCCTTCAACCAATTTTGCTTTGACACTAGAGTACTTCAAAGCAACTTGCAAACACTCAGTTCCATAGTCCAAATCGTACTCGGAACACTGTCAATTGAAATTTAAACGCGCAACAAATCGCATCGTATCAAAAACGTTTCAAAATCCGGAATGCTTTATTACATGCCTTGTCGTATGCAGACTTGACAACGTCGTACTGAAATGCCTGTGGCATTTCACTAGCTCTGTAGCCAGTTCTGTCCAAAGATTCCTTCAAAACATTATCCTCATCAGTGGACACAATTGTAGAAACCAATTTCCTGACAGCGCCGGCAGCCTTCGGTTCACAAAAAAACACATTACATACATTAATTTGTACTGTCATTGCTTGTCTTCCCCATTAAAACACCAATAATTTTAATATTATACGGGTTATTAAAGAAAGATGATAGCTTTTTAACGTACCAATAATGCCTACAACTTTCATTCATCTTATTAAAAAAAAAGAAAAATTGGTGTGCACATTTATCCTTCTAATACTAATTAATTAACACTTTAACTAACATTAATACTCATGAATGGGCTGTTAGCGCAAACAGCACGCAAATCAACGCTGCCAAGTTCATTATTTTTGTGATAAAAAGCATATAAACAAACCCCATATTTTCTTGCAGCCTGGACAATTTCTGTTAGTGTTTCTAATGGCACCAATGGCCTTACAGCATCATGTATGACAACAACCTCAGGAGGAGGATCTTGTAAAATAACAAATAATCAGCTTTAAATACGGAAATTTCAATTCGAAACCGACAACCCCAATATAAATGTACCCAGAAATGCAATTGCTTTAATTCCGGCTGCAATTGATCGGTGTCTTGTTGGTCCTCCAACAACAACCTCACACTTGTTGAAATTATAATCCTCCACGATTCCTCGCAAATATTCGAGGTATTCCGGAGCAGAAACAACAGCCACTTTGCTAATCCATGAGATTCTGGAATAAATACATCGGAATGGGAAATACAGTTGTGCGCAAGAACGTTCACGCAACAAATAATTTCGTCGCCGTACGATTTACATGGGTGACGTCATAACATATTGCGAGCTATTCAATTCTACGCAATAAGCTTGCACACTTACTTCTCGAACGCTTCTATGGCGTAGTAAATCAAAGGTCTTCCTAATATCGCGCAATATTGCTTTGGTTTCGATCCACCCAAACGTTCGCCATAACCAGCTGCAGGTAATACAGCACATACAACGCAATCCATGCCGGAAAATAACACTCGTCTATTTATATCCCAATTATATTGACAACCGATTACCAACGCTTCCTGTTTAAGTTTCATGCCACATACGCCCGATAGAGGGCGCAATATAGCTCCGCTCCCCATTGGGAAATCCAGAAGCGTACAATTGATTATTTCCGATTATAGATCATAACCTGTTAAAAATAAGTTATATAACCGACCTCAGATAATAAATTGAAGGATGTTGAATAGTAAATTTAAATGTATGAGTGACTTTTGTTCAACTCTTTAAGAATTTATTATTTTTTGCCTTAAATTCTTGATATTGGGATATCATTTACTCAGTTCAGGGTTTTTAAATCTCAAAATGGCGTCTGAAAACCAAAACTTAACTGTAGGGCAGTTAGAAGAAGCAGCATTGCAACGAAAGCAAAGACTTTTGGCATTGAAACGAGCAAGGCAAAGTGATCCAAACAATAAAGACTCTGAAATAAATTCCAGGGGAGATTCACTTCCAAAGTAGACAAATTTCAATCCTTGATTGTGATCCAAGAGCTTAGCAATTAATATTATAATTGACAAATTTTATTGTTTTAGACCTATATTCAGAAGCTATAATCCCAGAGACGAGACTCTTAAAGAAAATGCCATTCCAAAAGCCATTCCAGGAAGTGGTAATCTTTGTTTTTTTTTAAGAAATTAAAATTGTAGACATTAGTGCTATATGTGCGTGCATGTGAAATTTGTAGAACTGAATTCTTAAAGAGGATTTGTTTTTATCGTTAAAAATAGTGGAAGATCAGGTGAAAGAACAAATCGAAGCCGCAAAGACAAAGCAAACAATTGAAGGATTGGTATAGACATCTTTCTGCATGTGTCACGGCTCAGATATAATTTCGCACATGATTGCCATTTTTTGTTATATTAATTTAGGACTTGACGAATTTGGCCCCACGTAAACCAGATTGGGATCTAAAGAGAGACGTGGCACGCAAACTGGAGAAATTGGAAAGGCGTACTCAGCGCGCAATTGCAGAACTTATCCGTAAGATCGTGTCCATCGAAGTAAACACATTAAAAATGAGTGATATAAGTTACACCGTAACTGGTATACCTTTATGTTTTCCAGATGAAAGACTAAAAGTAGGCAGTGCAGATCTGGCAACTGCTGTGAACTCAGGTGTTAACAAGGCCCAAGTAGACGTTGAATCGGATGACGACTGACCCATGAATTTGACACTTTCTCACGACTTATTTGGTCTATTTCATAGCCGTCATTGTATACCATGCATTATCCTGTACAAATTGAATTAATTCATGGTTATTTTACATTTCATTAAAAAATGTGTTGTGTGGCAAACCGTTTTTATTCATTTCTTATCCTGTTCATTGCCTGCGAAATCATTTTTCGCAACAACTGGACTGTATATCCAGCTTCGGTAAGTTTTTTCATCATAGCAGGTTCTGACCTACAGGGTGTCTCACTCGGGGCTGACCCTTTACAAATACGAATTGCTCTGCGACACGTGCGTGTAACATCATGTACCAGGGCTCAAAAGATTCATTATGTATTGGAGAATTAGTTGAGTGTAATAAAGAAACGTTGTGTACGATAGAGGGCTGACCCTTTAGATATTCGTTTAACTCGGGAACGTGTAAAGTAAAAGCACAGTGGAGGAACCTGAAACACCTTTATTTAGTGGAAAACAAGTCCACATTACAAAAGGTGTTGGAAATGGCCTCCCCTGACATCCACACACAAAGCAACGCGTCGCTCCATATTCGTGAATGTTTTATGCAACATGGCACCGTCAATGGCAGCAATTTCAAACTTAATGTTTTCTTTCAGTTCTTTTATGGTCTTGGGATTGCTTGCGTAAATCTTGGCCTTTAAATATCCCCATAGAAAAAAATATGGCGGAGTTAAATCGGGGGATCTAGGTGGCCACAAACCTTTTGTGATCACCCTGTCTCCAAAAAACGATCGAATCTCTTCCATACTGGCATGAGAGGTATGGCGCGTTGCTCCATCCTGTTGGAAGTAACCTTCTTGAAGCTCATAGTCGTCCAGTTGGTTCACAAATTCGTCAAATATGGACAAGTATCGGTTGGTGTTCACATTGTCTTCAAAAAAAATTGGACCGATGATCCGAGAACGAGAAATCGCACACCATGCTCCGATTTTGTGGTCATGTAAGGGAGTCTCGTACAAACCATGTGGATTTTCTGAGGCCCATATGCGGGTATTTTGTGTGTTTATGCACCCTGAGAGATGAAACCATGCTTCATCAGTAAACCAAGTGATGTCCAGCAGTTTTGGATGAAGCGAAAACAAATGACAGAACCATTGGCAGTATGTCAACCGTTTCTTATGATCCAGTGCTTTCAACTCGTGTACAGATGAAATGCGGTATGGCTTGATTTTCGCTTTCTTTGCGGCTCGTTGACAGGTAGACCTTGAGTACCCACTTTCTTGAGCTAACCGACGTAATGATTTAGTTGGGGAATTTTCCAAACGTTCCTTAACGTCTTGCACAATCTCATTCGACATCGGAGGTCGTCCTCCAGAATGCATATCCAGCAGGCTTCCCTTAGCCTCCAATTTTCTGGACAAATTTTTGATGGTGTTCTTGCTAGGCGGAGTTCTTACTCCAAATTGCTTCCGATATTCTCTCTGACACTGTGTTACTGACCCCGTGATCCAGTAGGTCTTCAAAATGAACACTCTCTGTGGTAAGGTATACGGCATGCTTGCTATCCCCGCTCTGCTGAGATGAAGTCTTGGAATTAGACAGCTGTCGATCTGCACCATGATGGTGATTCCCGGTCGCTACACCGGCGCCCTCTATTGTACAGCGCCTCTTTATTACACTCAACCAATTCTCCAAAACATAAGGAATCTTTTGAGCCCTAGTACATGATGCTACATGCACGTGTTACAGAGCAATTCGTATTTTTAAAGGGTCAGCCCCGAGTGAGACACCCTGTATAATTTTAAATCATTCTTTTTAAATAAGATTCTATATTTACTTTATATTACGAAATTAAACAAGCCCATTTCTTTCATTTTATTTTGCAAATGTGACGGGCCGTGTGTTTGAGCCCAATTATATTATTGAAAAGTTAACTTGGATATTGTTTGAAATAATTATAGCATGATTGGAAAAATTTAATGCAGCGCCGCCATGCGTCTTTGATGAGAACTCAAGAGGTCATTTGTGTAATTTGCATGTGGGTCGTAATTAACATGTTCTTAGGGCAACAAAGAACAGGGCGCGTCACAGAATTTGCAATATATAACGATTGTAAAATACAGTAAAACCCGCTTGGTTGGATGCAAAATTTATCAACGTTTTCAGCGGGGATTCGTTAAATGCGGGATCACTACAAAGGGCTGTATTCAATTGGTTAAATTTTATTTGTGCGCTATAGGCGGGATTACGTTATTTGCGGGACACGCTATAAACGGGTTTAGTCACCATTTAAGCTTATTTTACAGTGATCTTGGGGATGCAACAATGAACAAAGAATTTGCAATTAATTGGAGGTATATAGTATAAGGATGCACCAAAATATCTCAAGTGCTTAAGGCCTCTACACTTGTTAATCCGGCCCATAGTTGGCCCTATAGTTAACCGAAATGAATAGCACAGATTAGATTTAAATACATAGAACCAAGAGTTTATCTACTCTTGATAAAACTAGATCAAATTTTACATTATTACATTGTTATTAACGAATATGCAAATTATATTCTTGTCGAAAATACTAATTATTTCATCTAACAATTTTGCTAATTGTTTTTAGTAATAATTACAGCAACGATAAGCGCACGGTAGAGGTGGAAATGAATGAAAATTTGGATAGTAGTACTATCATTATTGTATCCCACTTGATATTACACGTAGGTATATCAAGATCGAGAGGAGTCATCTATCTACCTTTAATATGACATTGTTCAATATATGCAATATACAAATAACAAACAGCTAATGTTCGAAAATTTAAAGGTAACGAATAAGTTCTCTTGAAGTTCAAACAAATGCACGCAGTTTGAGGGTCGCGGCCACAGAAAGTTACCAGAAAAAAAATGCAAAACAGCTAGTGCATGTATGTACACCTCCATTGCTCCCCTAACCCCACTCAACAACATCTTCCCACCTGCTTCTTACAAAAGATCAAGTAAAATCCGCTAGGAGGCGCTTTCCAAGAGCACCAAGAGCCTGAGGGGAGATATTTCACCTTCTTCAGAAGACAGAGAATTTAGGAGTGAACGGTGAACAAGAAGGCAGAACAACGACCAAGGCCAATGAAGTTTACATGGATTTGTAAAAGTCTGTCCGCGTACAAACTTGTGGAGCTAAGATATCGAAGTTAAAGGGCAACTTTGCATGCAGAAATGCTCTTTGGAGGTCCACAATGAAATATATAGGAAAAACAGAAGTGGAAGAAGAAAAGTCGCCTGCTGCGACCGCAAAGTGTACACCGTAACTTTTCAAGCTAGGTAACGTTTAACAAGGTACATGGACAAGAAAGTTAAAAGTTGTACAATGTGTACACTTCGTGCGACGAATCCTGGGTAAGTTTTTAGAACAAAATCGCCTGCTGTGACGAATGGACTAGCACAAATGCATGGGCGTCACCAAACAGGACCTCAAACAAACGTCAAACAGCACAAAGTTCTAGTATCAACATCCTTGGTCATCACACATGAAGTGCAGTGTCTCGTAGTTCAGCTTGTTGCATTGGACAATATAGGAGTTTAAAAAATTTACAAATTCAAAACCTGAGCAAATGCTTCAGTTTTGCTTTTGACCCCATCAAAGTTTGACATTGTGTGCTGCTGATGAAGGAGGCCTAACAAACAGTGCATGAATTTATTCCTGTACAAAGTTGTTGTTCCCATAAGGATAAGATGGGTGCAACAAATGGAAGGCCTTATATTGATTATGGTAAGTGTCAATTCCTAAGTAATGCTAATTAAATGCATTTCAAATTACACTGCAGCCTTAAAATGAAGCAATAGCGGATTTTTAAAGCGGTATTGAGAATATAAAACATTAAAGTGTTCGGAATGCTTCAATTTAGTTACTAAAATATAAAAAAACAACACAATGAAAAAATATTGTACTCTGCGTGGTAAATTTGACTGACAAGAATGTTACCTTGTTTATTTTTTCAGGAAATACTTGAAAGCTCTATTATGTCATTGAACCTAAAAATAATTTCATACTTTCAGGGAAAATGAATTCAAGTTTATCCCAGGATTCAGATGTCAGCTTGAGTGCAGCCAGTGCCGATTTCTCACTAACCCCTCCAAGAAACAGGAAAAGTGTCTCGTTTCAAGGTTTGAAAGTTTACTCATTTCCGTTATATAATATTTATGCACTTGTGGATGTACACTTGAAACCACCCCATATGTGCAATAGATAAATTGTATTAATTAAGCTATATGTAAATGTAATGTCATGCAAACTTAACGAAGACTGGTGGAAGTATAAAAACATAGACATAAAAAATAATTATTTCTTCTCAACAAATAATTGGGTAGAACATAATAGATTCTAAAAGCAGTGGCAGAAAACCGAGAGTAATATTTTTCAAATTCCGCAAAAACTCTTACATAATACGTAGTACAACAAAGGTTATTGAATGGTTAAAAAATAGTTCCCATGCCGGGAATCGAACCCGGGCCTCCTGGGTGAAAGCCAGGTATCCTAGCCACTAGACCACATGGGATACATTGAAGCATGTGAATGGTTAATAACAAGTTTCAAAATCAATGTATGTAGTAGTACTAGTAAGTGTGACGTCACGAACTGGCTCAAGAAAAACTTGCTCTTCAGTTTAGTATGTGAACAAATCTTGAGCAGCATTTTCTTACTCATTCAAATCATGTGAATAATCAACCATCTGTGAGAGTGATTTTTGGTTTACATTAAAAAGAATTTGATTGAAATGCACATAAAATAATCTATTAAATAAGATTATAATGATGAGAAAATTTAAAACATTCCCATGCCGGGAATCGAACCCGGGCCTCCTGGGTGAGAGCCAGGTATCCTAACCACTAGACAACATGGGATAGTTAGCAACATCATAGAAACAACCCATAATAGGACCCTGTATATTTGGCCACCTAATTGAAATAGCATATAAAAGAGTAATTAAGAAAGTGACATTCAGGATCACATTAGATAATATGTATTCAAACAGATACAGAAAGTTCAGAATCGAATTGAAGCCATCCTACTACTGGCTTTAACGGTTTATGATTGCTTCATTCCTTTCATCCTTTTAAAAACAAAATGGCGGATAGCCAGTCAATAATAGAGAAATTAATTAAAATAGTAACAATGCTGTGTTTCCCATAAACAAAACACGTCATATGAAGAAACACCACTTAAAATTTTACTCGTACCATCAAATAGTATAATAGACACAAAAATATTAGTTTAATTTCTGCAATGCATTGTGCATGAAACACGTGCATTTAAAAAGTACACATGGAACCTACGGGAAGTTTTCTGTAAAATTAGGGAAACATCTGAAAAATCATAATAAAGCGATAAAGAATTTAGAAGGGAATGTATAAAGACAGAAAAAAGTTCCCATGCCGGGAATCGAACCCGGGCCTCCTGGGTGAAAGCCAGGTATCCTAGCCACTAGACCACATGGGAGATAAACAACGAGCTTTAAAATGTAGACGTGAACTTGAAACCTGAGTTAGAACTTTGATGCCGCAAAATTTGGCCTATTGAAAACGGTGCAGTTCATATTATAGCATTGAATAACATTCGCTGCAAACATACTGCACAAATGCTGAATTGTTAGGCAATAAAAGAACCGACGCAGAAATACATATGCTAAATGAATATGATATCTTTTGAAGTGAACTTGATATTTGCAAAAAAAATGTCAAGAAAAAAAATACATTTCTTTGGAAATAAAAAAAATAAATAAATTGGAGGGAAGAAAGAAAAAGATGTTCCCATGCCGGGAATCGAACCCGGGCCTCCTGGGTGAGAGCCAGGTATCCTAACCACTAGACAACATGGGATACGCAAATAACCTTGCTTGTTTGAGTACTTATAAGTGCTATCTCGAGCTTGCAACATTATCATCTCGAAAAACTAATTGAAAAAGTTAGTTTGTTGCAAAGTGTTGCATCAAAACATAAATTTATCGAGGCCTGCAGTCATGGGACTGAGATATTATATAGATAATGAATGATCAGGATCCATGGTTGAACACTTTTTCTCACCCTGAATTTTCATACCGTTTAAAAATGTTACTCCCACTTTTATTTCGTAAACATTAAGTGAACCGGTTTACAGCACAATGTTTGTAAATCTGTGCTCACTTTCTCTTTCTCCAAGCTGTGTGCATTTTTTGCCAGGCCACAGGGTTCGCATCCAAGGGCCATCCCATAATCAAGCCATATAATTAGTGAGTAATTAAATTCCCTGCATCCTAAACGAACGAAAGGGTTGAGCACCATGCAGGTGTTGTGTTCAACTGTCTGTTCACGATATTTTGTAAGCCTCACTTTTACGATGCCAGACCTTTGGCGTCAGATATTTTTTCAGATGCGTGGCCTTTCTATGAAGTGATCACAAAAAAAGAACCTTAATAAGTTCCCAATTAAAAATTGTTTCAATTTCCAGTAATGCGCACACACTGCACGATTGTCCCCAAATTAAAAGAAATACTTAATGAATATTCATATTACTATATTGACAGGATTTTAGGTGTGGCTCGCACATTGTTTCTTGGTATAATGTTGCGCTTATAAAATCTTTGGACATCAAGTGTATAACTATTTTAGTACTATTCAGTCTAGCACACATCCGGCATTTCGCTTGATGATCACAACCCTTTCCTTCCATAAATACAAGGAACAATGATATACAGTATAAATGTATATTCCTATGTGAATGCTACAGAATTGCACAAATGAGTGAATCACCGTTGTAAAACATTACGGAATATTATTGTCACAGTTAAGAGATGTACCGTAAGCTGTAACAATAATGCAGCCTACTGTACATGCGCACTACATGCAAAATGCAAACACGGGTGCTTCAGAATATGCAAATAGCCCTAGAACGCAATAAATAGAAGCCAAGAACTTTTGCAATGGGGGGGGGGGTGCTCCTTCTTCACGCATGCATGTATTGCGGTTCTCAAAATGAGCAGACATCACGCAACAAAGCCCATAAACGTCTCCAAAAAGCTGTGACGACGCCCTAGGCCAGCCTCCTTTCACTCCTATCTCACTAGTAAAAAAAAGATATGGTATTGCGATAGAAATGTAAAAGTCATCAATAAATTACTGGACCACTCGAGGGGTCAATTGGAATTTGGCTTTCAGGGCAATAAACCCATTGAAGTGGACCTATGCTAAATGACCAATGAATACAAGCTAAGAAAACGTGACTAGGGCATTCGGTTTTGCTTTGGAATGCTATTACAGCCACTATTTGCACTAGGTACCATTTACTGCTGGTTACATATCATGAAGACTGTAAAAATAGCCGTTGTCTTGAAATGTTTAAGAACGACATCTTTAACAGTTGATATACAAGTGCTATTGGTATAACCATGCATGCGAGCAGGAAAATGTAGAATTTTGTGTGGCCACAACCCGAGTTGACAGGTGTCCTGTTGTCAGTCACACCAGATAAAATGGCCTCAGGTTGTTCGACTCAATAATTGTCCTCAAATCGCAAGACCCATCGTGTTATCACCTGTTGCAATTGAAAGCCAAGATAGCTCAACTGTTACCTCCTCTAGTCCACACACAAAAAGAAAATTACATGACCGAGTAATAAGCCATTTTGCCATTGGTTCTTAGGAGGTTCCGAAAGCATTAAACCTTTATATTGGTTAAAATAAGTTGTTTACTATTTAAAGCAGTTCTCAGTCATTCAATGTACGCGAGTAAATAGAAATATACAGTATTTAGGAGAGGTTTTTGAAACTAATATTGCTACTTTTATTTTGCCGAAATCTCATTTTGTACAACTGCGACCATATTAATTTCAGAAAATATTGTGAGAAATATTTGAAACGAGATGCATTATTTTTCTTTCATTACAGCAGGTAAATAAAACACTTGGGGATTGAATACGGATTTTAGTTTTCATATATTGAAAATATACAGAAAACACGAATAGCATTAGGATGTGCACAATGTCCACCAAGCTTGATACACACGTTATATACATTATAATTTCACAAATCTTGCAGTACTAGCATAGTCTCCTGCTCCATTCTTATTGCCTTGGTTCACATTTCTGAATAAACTATTGTTCAAAAATGTATATAGCCTAGTTGGAAATCATGACTAAGCTTTCTGTTACGAAACCCGATTTCGAATTCTTCTTTTCAATTGTTAAATACTCCATGTACGTATTTAGTCCCAGTAAAACAAAATCATTCTAACATAAAAACAATATTACATGCCTCAAATGAAGCTTCACAACCAGATTCTTATACGAATTAAAATCGAGACGTTTTTGGGGAACCGAGTGACATTAAAGATGATTTTTGCAATCCAAAATAGACACTGCAGTCTAAGTACATTTGGAGAACTTCGTATTCAATGCAAATGTGTATATCCTACCTACGTATTTTGATGCTAGCAAACTTTCCTGCAAAGCTTGTTGAAAGTTTTTTAACGTATCTGAAACTTGTATCATTGCGCAACAGTTTGAGCATTAACGGTTTAAATTACAAAATAAGACAAAACTTGGATATTTCAGAATTAAGCCTTTGAACGTCACATATTGTAAAAATAAAACGCATTGTAAGAAATTTAATGTTGATAATTTATTCTTATTTTAAAGTACTACTGTCAATCACTTCATTTACATACTATTCATCTTATAGGCATGAAAGTTTGAAGGGGTGTTACAAAACCGCGTAGTGATGAATTTCCAGCCAAAACTGTTTTTCTGAAAAGAATATATTTGTAAAAAAAGGTGCGCTGTTCTATGCATAGGCAAACGACCTAAGTTGCATGTGGATATTGGAGGGAGTATATAAATTTCAGAGGTACCCATGTTGAAACCTGCATTTACGGTTGCCTCCTTCATATACAGGGAGGGTATCAAACGAAGATCCCAAGCGGATAAATCAATGCGAACCAATAATTTTCATTCCAAGATGAGAGTGAAAGAGAGTGTTCCTTGCAGGTTGTTGTTCATCGTAACCGAGTCATTTTTGAAAGGAGGTTCGGGGGTATAATAAAAAAGAAAAATCACACAAGGCAAGGTTAGGCAAAGGAAAATATTTCGCAAAAAAAAGCTAGTCAATTTTATAGGGTTGGCTTTGAACGTACGACTTCAACTATAGTCGTTAATACCGACAAGGCGTCTTTGTTTTTCGCCCAACAGGCCAAAAAAATCACTCATAAACTATCCAAGAGATGGAAGTGGTCATTACGTGTATTTTTTGTTTTGAACGTTTCGTTTTCATTATGCAGTGTAGGCTGATGTAGGTAAAAGGTGTATAACTAATGCTTTGCATGTGTAAAATTCAGTGTTCTATGAAGTACCTTGGGAAAACTTGCTCCACCTAATTGAAAGTGAGAATGCATTTTTTTCCCTCTTTACAAAACTTTCCCGTGCAGCGAGGCAAATGTTCCATTCACTGATTTTCCCATGTCACATTTACAAATTGAGATGTAAACTCCCAAAGTCGTTTTCATCACTCTAATCTTTATGTATTTTTCTTTTTTAAGTACGTATTAAAGGTTGTCGCCTCCCTTCTGAAATTTGCCAGGAATTTGTTACAAATTTCAATTCACAGAACTTTTGAAACAATTATGGAGTGTTCATTATTTAAACCAACTTGTGTATCACAGACAAGAATCTAATTATACTTTGGTGGTAAAAAGTGAAGTTTATTCTGTGATTTCAAGGAAAAGAGAGCACAAGTCGCTTGCACTTGAAAAAGTGCCCAAGGCCCAGGTCAAATACAGGTGAACTCAAGATGGCGGTTGGATATAAAACGACAATTTGTGTCGTAATATCCCTACACGCCCCATATTTAAAGTCCATAAAAAGTAGAGTTCGTTTTTTCATTTCTTAACATTGGTTTGCAATGAAATATAATATGCGACATCAGATCTCCTTGTCATTGGAAAAGAACCTGGCATTATTTACTTCGAGCATATTTGAGATTCTTCTAATGAAAATGTTTTTCCAAACTGTGAAATATTTTCTGCCACTTGCAAGGGTTCACTGGTCACTCATCGCATTGATTTTCTTTCAGTTGGAAGTCGTTGTCCCAATTTTCAGAGCAGAAAAAGTAACACTCATATTTTTATTTAATGTTTAAATGACATGGAAATGTTATATAAATGTTTCACGTAAAAACACTCAACTTAATTAAAAACATTGAACTGTAATTTCATGAAAATAATTCTAGGAGCTATCTATAGGCAATTATTTGTGGAATTCTGGTACTAAATATGCAACAATGAATTGTGAAGGAAGTGTGAATTTATCAAACGCATGTGAAGTAAGAATCTGGCGATAGTTGTGCAGCAATTGGTGCACGAGTGAAAATTAGTCGATTTAAACGGGAAATAAAATGAAGCAAATCTTTTTTGTAGTACCCTGGAGCAAAACGCGTTTGTTTCTCAATAATATTGAGTTTTTAAATCGGAGGCGACACGTGACCTCGCATCCCACGTATACAGAGTTCTTGAAAAATTCTTCATATAAACGAAGAATCGTTTTTTGTTCACCGACTCAAGAGAAACCCTGCGCAGGGGTACATAAACCTATACCTTACGTATGCATGTATTTTCTATAGTCCGCCCTTCAAGTAAATAATAAAAGCAGCTCGGAACTCCAAGTCACGGTTTCTATTATTCTTCGATCGACTTCAAAACGATTAGTTTAGAAATTCTCTTGGTGTTGCCAAGTGTTGTTTTGTATATATACGAGTACGAAGTAGAAAATTGGAGACATCCGCTATATAACCCCCTCAATTCAAAATATACAGCCCTATTTCAAAATGTTTTATTATCCTTTGCTCAAATGTTGGCTCTATATCAATTTCCTAATTGGATTATTCTGAATTTCTTATTTATTCAGAGATATACCTTAAAAATTGATATCAATATTGCTGAGCAACTTGTAAATAACTTATGATATTTATAATAGTGATAAGCAGTTTGGCAAAACAGGAACTTAATTTGTTTAATATAGTGCATTTTAATAAAATTATAATTACAAGGAAGAGCTGATTATTTATAATGTCGAATAATACTTCATCAAATTCTGCTCGGTTTAAATGTTTAAATAATGTTATTAAACCATCAAAAAATATTTGAAATTGGTCTGAAAGTTCAGTCAACTCAGTGTACTAGTACGCAATAGTCTTTATCCAAAGTTCAGGGGAGTTATAGTTTACCAAAATTCGTTAACTTGCATTTTACAATTAACTTTGAAAATTTGTTGAGTGCAAAAACTCACCAAAGCATTATCACAGATTTTTCTATAAAAGCGTATTGACCTTCATGCTTCTATAAACAATACATTTCAAACCAATTAATGTCTGCCGAAATTGTGAAAGTATATTAGGAAATGAGTCATCATAAATACGATTATGGTGGAGTAATGACATATATGTTTTCGAACTGTAAAAACTGAATTTAGGAAATCTGGTATTTTCGTTCTCAAAACATGGGGAAAAATTGTTCAAAACTTGGTATATAAAAAGGAAACTACAAAGACAACTGCAAAAGCAAATACGCAATGTTTCCATTTGAATGAAATTACACACATTACGACAGCAACTATGACATTGACACTACTTTCAGAAAAAGAAAGAAAGAAAGATGGCCGCCAAAGTGTCATTATGATGAGCATGAGTAGAAAAACGGGCTAAAAATGTAATCTGTCCACTGATGAAGGCCAATTGAGAAAAATCCACACAGAAAAGTGTTGTTGAAAGAAAATGCACGCATAAAATAAGGGCGGTCGCCCGTGAACTCCAAACTCGCAAAATGTCCTCAGGGGTAACCTGGGCGGCCATTTTGTGGGCAAGACGAATCCAAAGTTTAGCTGATAGAGGGGCGTTAAGTTCTTGAGGAATTTCGGAGGTGCACCTCTTACCTGTTAGTGGACTGCGAGTCTGAAAACTTGTACAGGTCACTCACTCACTCACTTCCTGCAAAACCCTATTTACTACACTGTAGTACCACATGCAACGTGTACGTGGTGTGGAAAAGTTTCAGTCGCAAAGATGTAGCATGATAGCAGGTAACAACTTTTCGTTTACACTCAAAATGTACACGGTGTATATATAGGTATATAGTAGTAGCATGTTCAAGGTTGCACTCAAGTGTAGAAATCTTGGTATAATTAGGAGCCCTTTGACCAATATGGGAGACCTTGTGACAGTCAACGTCATCCTCTCATTGGTTAAACGACTCTTAAATTTTTTGGAAAACGTTTGTGATGCAATCTTACAAAAATTGTCCAATGGAAACTCAATTATGCAGCTCTGGCTCATTGAACTACTATTGTCGGTGATGTTTGACATGCATTTTCTTTATGTCATAATGTGCGTATTTCCATGAATAAATGTCGTAAAAACCTCACTTATTACGCAAACTTGGTTCTCACTTTTTCAAGTTTCACTCACTCAACACCGCATAAATGTGAGCTGTTCAGGTGATTACTATAATGCGCCCAGCACATAACACTTTAACAAGTACTGCATGTATGTATGTAACTGCTCTGAACAATTTTAAATATCGGAGACCTTTTTTTCCGCAGCTCACGAGTCTTCCCCGGATATAAATTTGCAATGTTTAAATAAACAAAAAAAACCTCCCAAATATACAATTACACATTTTTAAATTAATTAATAGTACTTTATAAGCACTTTGACACTGATAGAACTGTCTCCATGCATTGAACTTATTCCATAGCTATAAAATAGTCATGTATATTATTGTTCTGTTCTATTATTACAAAAGATGAAAGATCAAACTGGTATATAAACGTATGGAAATTCGGATATTCAAATATGTAATAGCCTACAATAATCTTTTAAAACCACTCTGAACGTTTATGAGCTGGCACATTGCTTTTTCAGTATTTTTATCTTACAATGCGTTCAAGAGTATCATAAAATTTCGAAAGATGTAAAAGCCGTTCAGAGCGTCTCTAAACACTGCGCAACTTTTTCCATTCAGCATTGAAACTAAAATCTGAAAGAATTGTAAAAAGTTTCATATAAACAATGCTGTACATTTAAAAAGTTTGCAGGTGTAACAATGTCTGCTTCACAGTCAGTAGTAGTAGTATGTAAAAAATTGTAAAACTGGGGAAAAACATTGAAGCTATAAAAATTCTCAGAAATTTTACTAAACCCTTTGAAAATCCGCCGATGACTTCAAACCTTTTAAAATTCTTGGAAATGTTTCGAAGAAAAACTTATCCGAGTTCAACATACGTAGCTAAATTTTCGAAAATGTTTTCATTAACATCTTAACTAAAATTCGCAAAACTTTAAAGATGACATGGTCGCAATTTGAATATATGTACAGTACACGTGCAATCTTTTATATATAGACAACTTATTTTGTACAGCTATCTATGGACACACCTATAGCAGTCACCTGAAAATTAAATTGCCAGTCGCGTGTATCGCATTTGATTTAATTTATTCCATCATTTTAGCTGTATCTGCAAGTTTATCATTTCACAAGGAGAATGTGTCTTATAAATCACAGGAAACGCCAACAACAGTTGTTGGCTTTATTGTCATGCCGTTTGTGGGGTGTGTCTGACAATAAGTCGCAAAATTGCTGCTGAGTTGATAACTTAAGACCCCCAAATTCCTAATTCTGTCGATCGTTTCAAAGCTTCATTACTTAATAGCTGCAGGTTTCTGTTATAAAAAATCTTATAATATCTGTGATACACGTATAGTATCCTTAAATGTCTTGATATTAGTTGACATTTAAACAGTTATGCAAAAATTATTATGCAAATCTGCTGCAATAAGATGGGGAACTACAAGCAGAAGGAATGTGTAAATAGCATTTATATACAAGATAATTACGTATGTATTATCAAAATCTTATCCATATTTCTGAAAGCAATTTGTTTTACTGGAATACTTAATCGTACATTATCTAATACAAAATTCCCGGTTGTATGTGAGTTAGGGGTGGTGTTTAGTTGGAAGAAGTTAACCCGCCCAGTCCAGTGCTCTATCAACTTCATCACGACCTGAAAACTTTTTTATTCTTTCTGATATGGACTAGCACAATCGCAACGTTAATTAAAATCCATGTTTTTGCAATTCTACTTCTTTGTTAGCCTTCCACGCTGATAAAAATCCTGCTAAAGCACTTGGTAAAGTTTTTAGGTCATATGCTAAGCCCGGAAATAATGTGAATGCCAAGAAACCGTAAAATGAACGAGGAATTCAAGGCACTAGAAGCCATCAATAAATCAGTTGTTTGAACTTGTGCAAGAAGCAAACAAATAGGCCTACATAGAAAGCTTATATAGGTATTATTCTAAGAGCTTACATTTGCATAAGCTGCTTTGAGACGCATTTGTCTGCTAAACTAATTCTATTGTAGCTTGCACATATTTGCCAAGAATTTATTATTCACATAATGCAAATGAACTGACATATTTAAGCTACTTCTTGTAATCTCTCCATCTTAAATGCTATTCTTTACAATGGAAAATCACGAACTACTTTCATAATGGAATTTGATTAAATTGTAAACTGACAATGCACTCACTATACATTCATCCCAATACATGTATGTATGTATTTTGAATAAAGTGAAAGACATACGAGAAAAGAGAGAAAAATCTATCAGAAATCCCTGAATTGCACTCGATATAAAACGAACTTGCAAAAATGTTTGTCTGAAGATGAGTTTGCTAATTTGGGCAGCTTCAGTTGGGGCTCTTTTAATTCAATGTTAGATCTAGCTAATGTTTCTACTAAAATTTTAATTCACAGTCTCATCAAGAGGATTGTCAAAAGCAGACTATAAAGACAAATTTCAATTTCGTAAATTTGAAGTTGACCTGTGGCATTTATAGCTTAAATCAAAATTACGTTTTGCTACTGTGGTTTCATTGCGTCTAAAAGTTCAGTATTTTACATATGTAAGAGAACATCTGAAAATTAGCATGAAGACAGGAATATGTTATACATAACTGCATTAAAGAATGTTAAGAGGTCATGAAGAAAACGTAGATGTCACATAAATACAGCAGTACTCAAGCATTCCAGGCATAAATATTCACGAAGTAAGCTACTGCATTCCTAACAAGTTGATTTTCTTAAAACACGAGGTCAGGTCTGCCATTTACAAATAAAATGTTTATTCTTGAAAAATTCTGTTCAAAATCTGATTGACATAAATAATGTCATTCTTGAAATGTAGGCTATACGAATTGGGAACATTGATTAGTGTCAATGTTGTAGTCCTCACTCGTGTCATTGCAGACGCTTTGCTATACATAAAGTGCTTCGAAGAATGGAGAAAATGGCGCTGAAAAAGTGTGGGGGCGTGCACAATGATATGATAGCAATAATGATAGGATGGTGAAGGAAAAGGAAACTGCTGGTCTGTTGTGGCCGGCGGCCATTTCATCCCAAACTCACTGACACCTACTTATAATATTATGATCTACTCGTACATTCCTCCACTGGATCTCAATTTGCGCCTAATCAACTCCAACAAGACACTGTGAGCTATTCCAGGCTGAATGCAAATTGTCAACTATGTATCTTCCATTATCATGCATGCATGGTACTCTGTTTCAAATGCAGACCTATTTATTTCTCTAACTTATGTTCCCTACAACGTTGATTTAAGATGACTTCTTAGCGTTGGTGACAAGCGCATTTTGTCATTTCGTACAACGATAATAAACAATAAGTGAACCGTGTCCAAAGTTGATCCTTATCAAGACGTTTCAATTTCGTGACATTACAAAAGAGAAATAATATTTGTCATTAATACACATCAAGAATTCTTGGGATTGTTTAATGTTTGCACACTTTATCATCCTGCGATGAAATATTTATGTGAGGTTATTGCAAGTGTTAATTGTGACTGCATAACAAGTTATCCATAAAATGTATATGTACTAAAAGAAAATACAATATAATTGTATTGTAAAATAAAATAACACGGTGATTTAAATGCACTGATATGCAAAGTGGCCACTCTGAATATTTATGAAGTATCCTATAACCACTTTGACACCAAATTAATTATAATCGATAACCTCGCGTTATTTGTCACCAATTTCACCCTGTCTTTTCCAACATTAAAAAGTTTAAATTTGTTATTTATTTATTGTTTAGTTAAACGCAATCTGATTAGAATATATGACTAACATTACAAATAATTTTTAGAACATTTCTTTCCGTTTTATTTGCAACAGACACAGAAGATGACGGCCGTTCAGAGCAAGATAGCTTTGTAGACTTGACACCCAACAATCAAGGGCCTGGATGCCCATCATCGGGTCATCGCAACATGTCCCACTTGTCTTTCGCTGTTCCTCCTCCAAGAGCCAGTCTTGGTCGTGTTCCACCTGAAGACCTTTGCTGCAACAAGTTGCTTCTACCTGCCACAACCAGTCAGCAACTGCAAGGAAGGACATCACCTGGGCACGACTTGGGCTACCATACATTGGTCACTCGAGCAGTGTGCACCCCTCCACCACCGCCACCACCGGCGACTGTATGTTCACCTCTAAACCCTTTAGTTACACCTATGGTGACACCAGGTCCTTGCCCATACCCACGCTGTTTCGCAACGCCATCCTGGCATGTACCACCACCATCGTCATCTTCCTCTTCTTCCTGCCCTTCTTCACCGCTTGTCCATTCACATTGCTGCACCTCATGCAGATCTGCCCAATGTCCAGCTTGTGGGGCTCCTGTGTCA
This sequence comes from Glomeris maerens, assembly GCA_023279145.1. Lineage (NCBI taxonomy): Eukaryota > Metazoa > Arthropoda > Diplopoda > Glomerida > Glomeridae > Glomeris > Glomeris maerens. The sequence goes on from WWPM01022794.1 coordinate 23,738, forward strand.
GTAGCCCCGCCTCCTCCACCTCCACCTCCTCCGCTGCCATTATCCAGGCTCCAGTTACAGATGCAACTCCAACGGTCACCACCACCTCCATCTTCAACATCGTCAGCTGTGGATTTTGCAGCCCTTCCTTTGTACAAGGGTAAAGGCGCAGGCAAGGTGTCTTCCTTTGACAAACTACCCGATGACTTAGTGGTCAAGATCTTCTCCTATCTCTCGGCCAACCAGCTCGGACATTGTGCCAGAACGTGCAGGAGGTGGTATCATTTAGTGTGGGAACCTCGATTGTGGACGGTTATCGAATTGAGTGGGGAGAGGACACCAGTGGACAAAGCACTTAGGGCACTTTTGCGATTGCTGGCAAGGGCTGGATTGTGTCTTGGTGTGGAAAGGGTCTTGCTCAACGGATGTGTCAGGCTCACAGACAAGGGACTTGGAATTCTTGTTAGGGCATGTCCGGAATTGAGAAGACTCGAACTCAGGGCATGCCGCAATGTCACCAATGTTGGTATCTTGGAGCTGGTCACTCATTGTGTCAATATTGAACACCTGGATGTCACAGGCAAGTATCTCCCATTAAACTAGTATATTGTAGTGATTAATTGAAATGAATTTCCAGCTAATTTTACTTCTTCACAGAAAATTGCGGTTAGCACATACACTTTTTTGTGTTGACTGAACGAACTTATTCATATTTGTGGCTATTTTTTTCTACCATAAGAGCAGCCTACATTATTAGTTGCTACATCATTACATGGGGATTTTTTAATGCAAAATCTCTACATCTTTCTTGAAGATTTTATTGTTTGCTGATAGCTATACAAATTTAAAAACTATGTTAATAGGTAGGTGGACTAGAACTGTATAGTGCAAGTCACTGATTTTGGTACCATCATTTAATCCATTGCAATACACTTTTCATAAACACAACATATTGATTATTCTTTAACATAATACTGAATGTTCAGCAATTGTGAATGCATTAGGATAGACTGGATGACAATAGCAAAAAAGTTTGTTGCACAATTTCTTGCAAACTTCATATTTAATCGAGCTCTTTTTATGATCTCAAGGTGCACGTCCACTCTAAACTTGAAAACTATTTTTTGTAGCCTGTCACCCATAGGATTTCCGTTCAGGTTCAAATACCTCAATTGTTTAACTTGTTTCTGACATGCACGGAAGTAATTAATTTCCGCACCGATCAATGCCAGGTATTTGGTTATGTGTCTTTTTCTCAAACATTTCTTCATTGAAAACAACAGGTGTCACGATTTTGGGTTCAGATTTTAATTGCATGTGTCACGGCATCATCTTAAACGTCACAAATTGTTCCTAGCCAACAATGCGTTAACTCTTCTTCTTGAAATTTGCTTCATGCTTAAAGAATTTGATGCACACGTCACGGATCTTTGTCCATATAGCGCGTATAAGGTGTACAAAAAATGCAAGATAACCTTGTAAAAAGAGTAACAGGAGGTCACACCTGCAACAAAATACCTGGCTTCTTCTGCATCTCGTTCCTTTTACTTGAACTCTTACATTCTTTACATGTTGTTCAAATTTCAATGAAGATATATTTCCAGCTGCAAATAGGAGCAAAACAGAAGGAGTGGCCACTTGAAATGGCATTCAAAACCTTTCTGTAGAGTTCCTTCACCCCGTTTTTTTTACACTTTTTCTCTTGGTAAATTGGAGCAAATATACACAGATTGTGTTGGTGCAACAAAAGGCTCCTGGCCCATTTTACATTAAGTTGTCCCTCACGTAATATAGCACAGAATAGAAGAGAATGACTTTATTTAGATTCCTTGTTGGAGCATTTTGAACTGTCATGAATAACTATACACTCATTTGTGACATCTGTTTCCAATTTGTTGAAAATGTTATGACGTCCTTTATTGGACACTCTAATTTATCTCAAGTCATATAAGCTAACGGTTCAATCTATATTTGCAGTTGTTCCCTTTTTCTTGGTCTTTTTTAAGTACGATCAACTGAAACGATCAAGAGACAATGTTCTAGCTGCTGCAATCGGTAATCAGGGAGTGGTTGAACTATAGATATAGATCGTTAGGTGTCAAAAATGAGACCAAACAATATTTAAATGTGGAATGGAAAGTGGTGTAAAATGGTCGTCCTCGATTTTCTTCTGAGGTAATCGAACTGCTGGCTTTACCATGTTCATGATAAACTAGTGACAGCAATGTCAAAAAGAAGTTTTGTGCTGTTCATGCTGTAAATATTCCTCCTCCTTCTCCTTATTTTTGTATTGTATACATCTTATCTTCTTTCCTTCCTTCAAACCCTTCCTACTTTCGCTCCCATATCCACTTGTTGCCTTTCATCTTCACAATGGACTCCTTCCTTATTCCATACCTGCACTAAATTTTACAGTACCTTCTGCATAACACTTTATTCTTTTGTCTCTTCTAATACAATGGTCATTCCTGATTTATTTCTCTTCTGTGTAGTATGCATATAGTATTCACATTGCAGTGCTCCTTTTCATCTTACGTAACATTCCCTTGTCCTTCGCTTAGTATTATTATTCTTTCCTTAGAAAATTCCACCGATAACTTGAGCCTTCTTCGCTCCATGTTTATTATTCTCATTTACTTGCCATTTCTTCATTTTTCGCTTTCTCTTGTCATTCTACTAGCTTCACTACATTTTTCTAAAGTATTTGTATTCCTCCTCCACTACTATTCCTCTTTCTTATCAGCTCTATTCCTCCTCCTTCATTTCCATCTTATTCTTCCCAACCACCACCCAACAATTTTGCTTGATTTTCATCCTTCTACACACGGTTGTATCCTATTTGTCATAAGATTATGATTTATATACAGTATATTGTGCACAGGAATGAAATATTTCTGATTTCACTAATAAGATGGTTT
>WWPM01022796.1:0-15090 GCA_023279145.1 Glomeris maerens
GTAAAATTTGTCACAATTTTCACAATTATGAAATGGGTTACTTTTATGAATTGAAATTTTGCATGCAATGTCAGAAAGCCAGAAACGCTTGTAACATATTTACTTCTAATAAATACTGACACAATAAAGCAACATAGGCTCGCCCAAGACTATATTTTTTAACGAGCTGTCAAAGATAATTAATTATTTTAGTTAACATTGAAATCTGTGTTCCGCTCAAACATAATCAATAATTTACTTCACAGCTGCGGACACCGACATCACTCGGTTAAGCCAATGATGGCTAATGAGTTTATTTGGATGACCAATTACAGTGCTTATTAAATTTTCATGAACGTTTTTTCCCTCCACAATTCGCCATGCAACATTAAGGGGTTATATTTTTGGCACAAACTATAAATAGTGAGCCAATCTATAATTTAATTAATCAGCCACGTATACAGGGTGTTCAAGTTAAAGTTCCTCAGCCAATTATATTAATATCTTTAGAACGGCGAGTAGTACGCGTAGTTGAAAAATTCATTCACATTACCATAGCAGCAGCGCATTGAACAACCATGATTTGCATTTTTTTAGCAATAATTCTGTGCATTGTTTGGTCATTTGTTGTCGGGAACTCTAGCGATCCACCTGTATCAATATGTAAGGGCAACTTTGCTTTCCTGCAGCACACATTGAAATGCCTGTGACCATACACATTCGTTTGCTCTGCTTATTTATTGAAGATGCAACGCTGTTCTGCACGTCATCTTACTCATTACATGATGGCCTAAAAGGTTCCAGTTGCAACTGGCCATCTATCTTTGACAGTTTCCGAGATACCGCGGATGTCCTTGAAGATGGCGTCGAAGGTCATCCGCAATGCCATCTTTGAAATCGTCACATGTCACTTTTTATATGCGGGTCAATGAATTTTTCATCGAGGATTCTTCGTTCTAGACATGATCGGCTAGGGAACTTAAACTTGGACACCCTGTAGTTGAATTTGCCATAAAGCAACCTTGTGATTACCGCTACAAAGAAACTTTTTAGTTTTCACAACGGACAGGTTTTCTTATCATTTCCATACCATTCATATGCTAAACGAAGACAATGTCTGCACAAGGCAAATTACGCTTCTTTATGCAAATATCCCGGGGCACTATCTTTTATATTACATGTTGTAATTATTAACTGAAAAGCCCCTTTCCTCCGCATTATTTTTTTTCAAAATAATTATTCCTGTATATGTACGCCAACAAACGTTTCTTTTAAAGCTATGATCTAATCAAACAAACATCCAAACTCAAACCCTGACTAGTTATCATTTCACCATTTTTAATACCAATTTCAGTAATGACAGCTATTTTGACGAAAATGTTACATTAGGGCAGGCCTTCAGATGGAAGGGAAGGGCAGGGCAGGGCCGCTGACAAACACAAAAGATAAAAGTTGACCCTAAAGTTTGTTTGCCGATTTGGCAACGTAAATCCGTCATGGCATAGATGGCGTTTGCGCACTGCTTATTATATGACCAGTGGTCAGTCGGAGCACAGCTGCAAAGGGAGGGGGTTCTGTCTTTACGATCGACACTTTATGGCCCACCATACCCCTTATTAGTGGGAACCTGCGTTAATTGGTTATCCCCTAGTCAGCACCCAAAATGCTGCAAGCCGCAAAGTAAAGCCCATGCGGTTCACCATGCATAGGGTGCACATGCAAGGGGCCTCATACCCTCCCGTAGTAAATCCCGAAATTGAGTTCTGTGCTGCGCTTCTGGCGACAACAAATAATTATAATTATTGTAATAAAGCACCCGCGACCAGCCTCTTCCCACGGTACTACAAATTTATTGGTTTAATCTGACTATCCGATTAGGACACCCCCCCCAAACAGTGTCCCAAGATACTACTGTATCCTTCCTTTACAGACAACCAAATCATACAGCGAATGCATGACCATAGTTATAGTGGCATTTCTAATACACGTGCATAAAAGGAAGAATTTCTACCAGAATTACTGTGCCAAATTTAGATTGTGCACATTAATCACATGAATACGAGACCTTCCACAGAATATTTGAAATACTTAGTCAATTTTTTAACCGTAATTTATAATGCTGAACATGTACTTCTGCATTTAGAAGTACATACACTGTATGGACTGCATATGCACTGCATTGAACTGTTTTATACGTTAGATGTTTACTGTGGTTAATCATGTTGCTTACACTAAATTGGACAATTTACGCGTTCAAACATGATCTCAATCTTCACCTTTTACGTCCCTAATAAAAAAATGAAACAAACAAATTTAATATACAATATTTGTAAATGGTCCAGTCAAAGAATCAATATTGTCATTTCCTTTATTAAATTGAGGGTTCACTTTCTGTATTGTTGTCATGATACGAGGATGTCGTTCAGGCGTCTGTCAGCATTCCAATGAGCATCGTTATTGTTTTATTTATTTCATACGACCACTGATGATCGCATACATTTAAATGCGTGCGTCTTTAAGGAGTAGACTAATATTAATATTAGGGTTTATTTTGGAGCGGGCAGGGACACCCTCCTACTTGACAAAATGGCCGTCTCCTCCCTGCTTCACAGAATTCCCTCCAGCTCAAAATCTTTGCGAGAGACGTATTTATTGGGAAATAGAGGGCAAAGGAAAAGTACGCCCAGAAACCATCTGCTTGGCGACATCTGCCATCTCCAAATCTCGCCCAGTCCCTAGCACCATGACAAGTCGCCCACCGAACCGAACACACGTGGCTATCTATTTTGTTCCTTTCCATTATTTCAGATACAAATAATATGGTATTCGCTAGTAAACATGCGAGACACCAGAGTACTAAAAAGTGACAGCAAAAATAACAACCCACTTTCAGTATTAACAAAGCGAGGATTGCCGAACAAATCCAGTTGTTTTACAACTGCAATGACAATTTACGATTTGACATAACTCATTATTCTTTATTATGTCACATCCTCGTGCAGTTCGTTACAGCTCCATAAAATACATCTATAATTTGTGGAAGTTGAGAAATACATTTATTACCAAACTCCGTTGTGATTTACTCACAAGACGGTTAAATTAATACAGTACTTGCATATTAAATTACATTTAATTGACAAAGTAAAATGTCTTGTAAAATTGTAGATTGCATAGAATTCCGATGTTTCGGATAAGTAGGTATATCACATAGGTATTGGTTTATAAATAAGATAAGTGTCCTTCTGTGACCCATCTTATTTTTAAAAAAATGTAAACGGATATTGTACATATTGAGCACAATTTAAGAATCAATGAAAACGGAGATAAATACATAAATTACTGAAACTTGAACATATTTCGAATCGTTTCCCGAGGGAATGAACACTATCATATTTGTCCATATTGACTTGAACTCTCCGATTTTCAAACAGCCTATTTACTTTCCAAACCCTACCTGACCATATCCAATTTCTAGTCCTACACATAACATTACATTCACAGTAAGTACCTCTCGAATAGTTTAGCATATTTTTACAAGTTTATGGATTAAATGAGCTTTTCTACAAGAAATGGACGTCATTTGTACTCACGCACCTGTTGGGATCAATTTTTGGCGCCAATAGATTACACCTGAAGTGTTATTTTTATACAACATGCGACTAAATTCAAGAAGGAAGTCATCTTTTCCGAGACAGACAATCCGTGTATAAAAGAGAAATGTGACCGCTGTTGGTATGCTGGAAAATAGTTAATAATACCTATTTATTATTAATGTAATTGTTCACATCCAAAGAAAAAATAAAACGCTGTCACTATTGCTGCGTATTACTTCATCACTGCAACTTACTGCGCACCTATTGCGTCACCAATACTGCAAAAACGCAATCCATGGCAACCCAAGATGGAGGGGAATGGGATGGGTGGGAGGTTGCCGAATTGCTCATTCAAGTCTATCTTTTTGAGCTGCACGTGCTTGCACCCAAGCCAGTCAAACAAAAACCTCTCAAACTATCTGCAAGATATGCAATGCCACCTTTTCTCAACTTGACATGGGAAAGTGAATAAAAATGCTTAAAGGCAGTCATCGATCTTCACTTGCCTAATAAGAACCCGTCTTCAAACAATGCCTACAAATAACGCTACCGGATATAATTATCCCAATAATAAAAATCAGGAATGTCACATACCCCAATAGGAGGCCTTGACTTGATCCATGCGGCGTAAAAAAATCGTAGACGCCAAGACGGGCTCGATCTCAAGACATACAGCACACTACGCATCACAAACAACACAATCGCCCCCTTCGTTGCACAATGACTCGCCAGTTGCCGAGCGCCGTCTTTTATAGCCACGAGCTAGTTGACGTCACGTTTCTGGAAATTCGGTCGACGTTTGGAGCGCCACGTGGCGGTCGACGCCGCAAATTGCGTAAAACTGCGCATTTCGCCCTTTTTTTTCGCTCAATCGTTAGGGTAGGGGTGGGACCTTTTCGACTTTGGGCTTCATAGGGACTTGGAAAGCATTACAATCTAACTTCCAGACGAATTACGACTTCTATTAGTACTGGTTTCCTACATTTTATGGAATTAATTTGAAGTTAATAGCGTCCCACGTTCCACTCTTTTATGTCCCCATGTTGGCGCTACGAGCCAACGACATTCGATTCAGGGCTTTTAGTGTATAAGATGTTTGTTATGAAACAGGCTTGTTACAACTGCTATTCTTGGCCCTGTGAGTAACGTTGCAGAAAGACCTGTGAATAAACGGGAGTTGATTGTGACGCAGAAACGTTACTCATGGAGCTGCCCGAAACGCCCACTGTCGCCATTCGATTCAATGGCGTCCTCGTTCAACACAACCATCACAACTCATAGGCCTAAAAATCACAACTATCGCAATATGTCAATGCCATTTTTGTGGCGCGCTTTGAAACTAGGAAATTGTGTATCTCAAGATCCTTACTCTGTTATAATTATTTTATCATATACGTAATATTTGAATGAAGTCAAAGTCCCAGTGTATACGTACAGTATATATACCGCATTGTCTTATATAATTATATGCACATTGTAAATCCTATATAGTACCAAGAGTGATAGTACGTATAGTATCACCGGAAAAGACGAATTTTGCCCAAATAGTGTATACTATTTGTGACATATACTACTACTATTGGTTCCTGATATTACATGAAATACGTCAAACGAATATGTGCTGATGACACAATTGCAATAGGCTTATCATTAATACGGATATACTATATAGCCTATACATATAGTTATAATAATAAATTATTCTGGTAGGTACATAGCATCCGACTGGCTGGTCGTTTGTCTTGGTTTTGTGAATTCGCATTATATCTAAATATATACACATTACTCATGATTATTTGTTTTTAATTGTCGATCTTCATGCATGCAGGAAAAAACTAACATTGTCAGATCTTAGATGGCCGGAGCAATACGTATTATGGTATAATTATGCCACCATAAACAAGTACGTCTTCATCTTAATCTTATGTGAATCCGCATATATGATTTTATAAGCCTGTGTGGTCATTTATATTACGACACCTCAAATCATTTTTTGAATATATTAAAACTATTCTAACGGACAAAGCACCATGTGCTATTAATATTTGATTGCATGCATAATGCTGTGGTATATACAGTCTCATAGCTATATAGGTCAACATAAAAAAAAATGAAAAGTTTAAGAGATAACGGATTCGTTTGCATGATTCATCGATGCGTATGTGATTTACCATAAAAATGTATGCAATATAGTTATAAGCAGCATTCATGCCAGAGAACGCAATTCACTTTCATGAAATAAGTATATACATTTGTCATTCTTTGTATGTGTAATATAGCGGGTTTGCATGACGCAAAAAAACGAATTGAGTCTGATGCGCTGCAAAATTAAAGTTTGCGGCAAACTCAATTGGAATGTAAACCCCAATAAAATACGCAAATCGAAGCTTCGAAGCTGAAATCGCCTCCTCTAATTATTATATATTGAGTGCTTGGGATATTTGACCATTTTATATCTTCTTACACTGACGAAAAACACTGATTAATTCCATCGTGTGTCTCTTATGAGTTATGACTAACACTTTGGAAAGAATTAGTTATGTGACCCTCTACTCCCTTGTATAGCTTTCTTTATTATAACAAATAAGATTATTTCGCATTAATTGTACTCAGACACCGGAGCTCGTCCAATGAACAACGTTTAACAGTCTTTTGGATGCATAAGAGCTCTTATATTTCTTATATAGTGTTTATATAGGCTTATACCTATACGTGTTGAAAACTGTGCCACTATTATTCAATAAATAGATGTCTTTCAAAAATATGCAATTAAAAGGTTTATTTATATAGCTTTACTAAATTTGTATTTAGATTAATATATTCAATGCTTTAAAATTGCATAGGCCTAGACGTGTATTGCAGGGATGATGACCGAGGAGGACCAATTACATGGCTATAATGAAATTGGCAAAACTAATGTGCTGCCTCTTTTCCTCTGCTCCATTTCACTTAAAATTTACTCTGCGTACTATTTTCAATGTCCTCTTCAACGTACTAATTTGAACTATTGCTCCAGCATTTGCAAAGGTATTTTTGGATAACCTCGCGAAGGCAGTTGCAGAGTTCAAATAGTTTGACATATCAATGGATAGAGCACCCCTGACTTACTATCACTGCATATCAAAAATTGTAATACTTTACATATATGTGATAATTCATAATGTACAAGTTTTGGGAAGCAACGGACTTTATATTCGCCATACATGTATGCAGAAAAAGTCTTGTCTGTTTCGAAATAACATTGACAGTGATGATGGGTGACTTATGGGTATGAGCAAAGTTGGACAACACTCTGGGGGCCTTGATGCCCGCCTTCAAGGTTATCCAAAAACTACGTTTGTTAGCATATTGCCATAGGCATAGGAAATGTTGACGTTCCGATTTGAAAACGGCCAATATAATAAGCAGCAGATGTGGCCAGGTTGTTGCTGCTGCTATTTGTATTTCCTTGCATTACACTCAACAATAGCACACAAGGTTGATTGATATTCGATCTCATAGACATTCGTTTCACTGCATGGCTTCAATAGGTGGGTAATGCAAGGAAATGTGCTAAGGGACAACAGCACAAACAACCTGGCCATATCTGTTTGTTTGCCGATTTCAAGTCTGTTTTCGCCACGATGTTCACAATATGGCAACATTTCCTAAATTCAAACTATGCCTCCATCGGCAAAGCTAACAACTTAGTTTCTTAGACCTTAATGGTGGGTACGTATCAAAGCCACATTTGACGCCATAAATATGTCTCTCAGTATGCATTAGTGCAACTTTGAGACTCATAAGTCACCATTATATAGAATCATTACTGTCAACGTCATTTCCAAACAGGTAAGACTTTTTATACCCTGCATATAAAATAATCTCCCGTTTAAGCAAAAATCAGAGTTCATGTTTGATTGTTTAAACATGTCACCAGAGTCATTTGCCGTGAATTCGTGACAATTGTATGTTGATTTTCAATGTCAGTTTGCTAATGAAATGTCTCAAACGATCGTCGCTTCCGCTTGAACATCTGAGCAATTGATCGTCGATGTTATATGCAAAACATCCAAACCTTTGAAGTCAACAGCACTTTCCGATTCACAAATGTCTCTATATATAAGCTTGATTTCGTTATTGCTCAGTGATCCTTCTTCAGCTTGCATTGTTTCCAGCACTTCATGAGTACACAATTTAGCAAGTATCGATGCCAGACGGCTCAGGTTCAAAGTGCGTATAATACATACACAGTAGGTAGGATCAAATACTACATTCTGAATAACCCTATAGGGTTATACAATAAGCTCAGAATCGATATTTGCACATTCATGCATATATGGTATAGATCATGCGTGACTCGTTACCATGACGCGCGTCATTGACGCCATCATGCGCAGCACATGGATCCATCACTCAACCCGATGTGAAAGATATTCGCATAGATATACAGGGTGTTTTTTCCCAGATGGTACAAACTTACAGGGTATATTCCCTCCATAAAAAGAAGACATAAAGTTCCTATATTGTCCCCAAACGCTTTGGTTTCTATAAGTAGCACATACATAAAATGCGACATCCATAATTCATGCTCCCATCATCTTTCCATTGATAATTTATTAGCAACGCATATGCGTTCCTAATAAAGATGTGGGGAGCCTACCATATGTACAGTGTTAATTTGCATGGCTTGCGATCACAGGAGATCCGAAAATGGTATATTACAAACATGGGCTTATTTTAAGCAGTATACAAAAGGAATTATATATAGGCATGTGCTATTACAGCGCATTAATTTTCGTACAGGAACGGATCGCACGCAATATTAACTATCACTGCAGAAGTCGCATAAATATGAGATGGAAGGTATAGAATTTTATCTGAAAATGTTTTTTGTATATTATCTTGGTTCCTGTTTGTGTGATAATGTTAAAAAAGATGTCAATTTTTTTCCCCTTAATGCTACATCTGAACGAGGTATACCTGCAGGGCCATGTGAAATAAGTGGACAGGCTTAATATTCCCTGCATAAAAACAAAACCCATGTCCCCAAACGCATTAAGTAGCAATTGAAATGTGGCATCCATAATTCATGCATAGGTACAATTTGAAAAAGTAACTGTTATATAATGTGGTCAAACCCGTACTTTGAAATAGCCATGACCTACTGTCATTGTCACATTGATGACTTGTACAAAACAGACAGTATACCAACTATAGCTGCAATGTGAGAGGCACATGGATATAGACACAGCAACGGTGTTATAGTGCATAATTTTGGCTTTGTAATAAGCACGTACATTGCATTGTAAGACAGGAACCGAAGTGTGGTATATGTGGCACACACTACACGATTGTGCTCCACCACATTTCAGTTCAAACTTTGCCAACAAATGAAAACTTCTTTATGGGGATCACTTGGCTATGCAATATCCTGACTAATTTTGTATTCTATAACGTACAGCCAAAGTCGCGGTGTAACCCCGTGCTGCATTACAACCTCGGTCTTCCTTATCATAAGGCTTAAAATTGTCGACAATGATCAGTAGCTTATGAATTCACATATGTTATTGCATAACTAACGAATCAATGTGCAATTTGCTATACATGTGCTGTTCAAAAAGTTCTAAGACTGATTTAATTCCACCGTTAGTTGTACGCAGCGTAAATGAATTCTGGTAAAGGGCATTTGAAACCTTGATATCTCCCGAGTGAACTCCCATTATTTGACTATTTGTTGATATCCTTTTTATTTTCAGCGTTGTTGTTAGGTGAAATTCCGTTATTTACAAATTCGATAAAACTCACGGAAATGTCCGAAATGTTGAAATTTGCTTATGGCGAAGATGTAATTGAGATTGTGGCATCTCTGTGGGTTCATTTCACGACATTTTGACAGAAAAAGTGGGGATGAGTGGTGTTTCTGTATACGAAATTTGTGACATTCGTCACGCGTGGCTTAAAAAATAGGAAAAATTTCGGTAACTTTTAAAACAAAAAAGATATCAACAAACAGTAAATGGGAGGTTACCCAAGAGATATCAAGGTTTTCAATGCCCTTTACCGGATATCATTTGCACTACAACTCACCGTGGAATTAAATCAGTCCTGGAACTTTTTGAACAGCCCTTGTATATTAAGCAAATGAAGCCTACATTGCTGCATCGCATTCAATGATCACTCACAGGCATATTACCTTATACTGTTTTAATTAATGAATTGTAATGAAAATAAACTTACTGCAAGTGTATACCATCCGTTCACCCATCGACACAGCACACTTATATAGCATATATATTTATATATAGGTCTAGGTTTCCCAAATGTCACAAATATTAGTTGACTCATAGCGTTATTTCGTACGAGTCAGGCTATATGAATCAGGCTGGCTGAGCCAATCCCTTTCCCAAATTCCAATAGACATGCAAGGCACCAAGCCTTTTTAGACCCCCCACACACATAACTTATGCTTCTAGTCCAGACTGAATAAAAACAGTGGCTCCTTTGCAGCCCGCCATCATTTGTGAGTTCCAGGAATTAAGTACCCAACCCAAGGTATTCCTCCATACAAAATTTCATGCATATACAGATAGGCTTAACTGATATTTCTATTTAGATATAAAATGCAAATCATTGTACAGTTTGTGTGGTCCACAAAATACAGCTCATTTATAGATGTACAGGGTGTCTCATTTAACATGACTATATGCAAAATTTTAATCATTTATGAAAATGATGGACATCGGATCGATTAATATATCAACAAGGGACGAATCGAATGGTCATGCGGCCTTTGATTTCCATCGAATTTTTCAAGACTTTTGAAAGCTAACCAATCGGAAACCGTCAATTATTAGAAAGTTATAGAGGTCACATTTTCCCACTCTTATATATATCAGTTCGAAACCCGTTTTTAGTAAAATTTATCTCATTCTCTTATTATCTTGCAGTCTAATGTACAGATTGACAATCTCACTCAGGGTCTTCGGATTGACAGCGAATACATTTTTTCCATTTTATGAATGCATCTACAGTTGTGGTCAGAAAAATAAGAGTGGTCTAAAAAACGCATGTTGTAGTCAAAAGAAATACAGTAGGCCCTCGATATAGCGTCTCCCGCATACAACGTTTTCCCGCTTATAACATACAAATCCAATTTAACCGATTTTCAGCATGCCTTTTTAGTGTTAGAAAATCCCGCATATAACGAACCCGCTTATAATGAAATCCCGTTTATAAAGCAGATATTTCGCTGCAACCCATCCTGATATTTCGTTTTTGAAGCATAAATTTGTAGCAGAAGAGGTATACTTTCACTAACAGCATCGGCGGGGCAGTCTCCATTACCCAGATAGGGGTGACTGCAGCAAAATTGCGACTAGACATACACTGGATCACTGTCTGCATAAGCAGTGGGTTGCGCAGCAGCCCCGCCCTCTCCTGATTTCTCCAATCACATGGGTCGCAACCCTCTCATGCCAACTCGCAAAGCTCAAAGTTCTACTGCATAACGAGTCCTAATTAAGATGTACTATGTAAACTGTATACTATGTACATTAGTATGTTCTAAAACTTAAAAAAGTTCTCATAATGAAAAGCTTGTGCGCGACGTTTCCACTTCATTTATTTGCAAAAAACGAAAAAGTCCGCATTTAGCAAATCCCGCTTATAAAGTTGAAAAATATTGCATTTGACCGCAACGCTATATCGAGGTCCTACTGTAGTGCACATGTTGTGTATTGTGTCATACGAATCAAGTCAAGGAAAATATGATTCAGCTGCACAACAAACAAATAATTATCAAGAAATAACGAAGGAACCCAAAGTTATACGTGAAATTGCAAATGCTGTGTTCACTACACTAAGATATCAATATTTGGTGGTTTTGCCTAGCACTTTGAGCACAGCTGCACATCTTTTGGGCATGGAATCTACAAATTTCTGGCAGACGCTCACAGGAATGGAGTGCCGTGCATCTTGGATTTTTTCCCACAATAATTGTTTATTTGAAGTGTTACTTTTTCTGCCAAACAGTGTTTTAGGTCTTTCCACAAATGCTGTATAGGATATAGGTCTGGTGATTGCGATGGCCATTGCAACTTGGTAATGTTTTTTTATCAACAAACCATTTTGTTACCACCTTAGCAGCATGTTTAGGGTTATTATCGTGCATGGAAGACCCATCTTAGTGGCATATTCTCTTCAGCAAATGGTAGCATAATATCATTCAAAATTGTCATGTAAATATCCTTGGTCATAATTTATTTCACGCAAAATGGTGGACAAACTCCGTATAGTATGAGAAACATCTCCAAAGCTTGATGTTGTCGCCCATGCTTAACTGTCCCAATACAGTATTTAGGATTCAGTTGTTCATTTATTGGTCGTCATACATTACAGCTACCATCATTTCCGAAAAGGTTAACTTTTGTTTCCTCACTGAAAAGAACGTTCTTCCAATTCGGACGCATGAGATGTTCTTTTGCAAACAACTTCCTTGCAGCAATATTCTTTTTACTCAGAAATGGCACTTTTTGGCAAGTCTGCCATGCAAACCACGGTCTTGTAGACGTCTTCTAACAGTTCTTGCACTGATGTTAAGGTTGAGGTCATGTTTAATTGAAGATGCAGTAGCAAAAGGGTTCTTCAGTGCCTCATGCACTATGATATTGTCCTGCCTTTGGCTGGTTTTTCGTTTGCAACCTCTAGTTTCTTGTTTTAAAACACATTGATTTCGTTCTTTGATAACTTTTGCTACCACCCAGGGTGATCTTTTCAGTGCCTGGCAAATGAAAGCATAACTTTTGCCTTTGCTTCACAATTGAAGAATGATACGTTTCTCTTCTTCTGAACATAGTTTACTACGGCCCTTTGTCTTGTAAAGTGATGACAACATTCCAAACGTTTAAATGCAGTAAAATTTGCATGGGTATTTAACCAATTTTGCTGATTTGCAGCTGGACTTTGTTCCACTCTTACTTTTGTGACCAGCCCAAATTCACAATTTCATGTATAACTTTTGGGTTTCTTCGTTATTTCTTGATAATTATTCGTTTGTTGTGCAGCCGAATCATATTTTCTTTGACTTGATTCATGACACAATACACAACATGTGCGCTATTTCTTTTGACTACAACATGCGTTTTTTTAGACCGCTCTTATTTTTCTGACAACAGTATATAGCTTTTTGTAAATATGTTTTGCATATTGTGTCTAAACCTTGAATTAACCAAATCAATTTAGTTGATAATTGGCGTGGATTAACATGCGCCAGACCCTCCAAAACCAAATTCTTTATACGGAGATGGTCTTCCGTGAAAGACGTACTCTGCAGCACGAACTATAAGGTGCATCGGCAGACGCAGTATTTCTACACTGAGATTACATAGGTGTCTCATCTTAGCTGGATACTCCAGTGTAACCAGACCATGAAGATAGATGGTTCCAGTGTTGTGATTGCAGAATGTACAGTGCCCTATACATAAAATTGCCAAACCTGCTGTCTGGTACGCACGCTGAAAACATGCCAAAACAATAGTATTGATGCATGCATGATAGCAAATATGTCAGTGTTTCAAGTTCAGTTTCCTGGCATTACTATAGATATATACGGCGTGAAAACTTGGCTTATAAAATTGCTCTCGAACATAAATTTCTTAAAGTAATCTTGAAATTTTTATCGTCAAGGAGGCTTCTAACTGTTAATAGGCCTAGTATGTTGTTCGGGGAAAATAGCCGGAAATCGTTACATAATCTACATTTCCTGTTAATAGGCCTATTAGGAATTTGTAAATACTAATACTATTCTCCCAAGTTAGCATAATTTCCTTGCATGGCCAATGCATCAACTCTTGAAATAAAATATCTCACTATACTATCAATGAAGTAAATACAAAACAGCTAGTTGTGAATGAAATAGCAATGTATACAGTTTTATGTAAGAATTCTATGAGATAATAACGCTAAAAATCAGTTTTTTTTTATCAAGAAATAATACACTTTTAGAGACATGCGCCTTCTATCAAGATTCTGAGAAAGTGCATTTCTAGGAAGTGTTTCCTGTGCTTGCACTGAACGGTGATAAGCTTGCAAGCAACCTGCAGCCAACCGTAATTAGGCAGCAGGAACTGCGTTGTTCAACCATCACAGGACTTTTTTGTATTTTCAAACAACCCTTCCATTCTTCTTTTTTATTTTTTTATCAACCGCCATACTTTCCGTTAAAGGATTCTGCGAAAACCTAAGCGCCAGGTGACAAACAAATAATATAATTATGTACATCCCGAAACGCCAAGATACCAGACAGCAGGCGTGCAGGGTTCTAGGCTGTACATAAACGTTTACATGCGAATTATTTCAGAGCACTGTATATCAGAAAGTGAATTCATATGAACAATCAGCAAGAAATGTTTTCAGAATAATCACTGTAATACGATGAGTTTCAGCTATTTTTCTTTATTGGTTTTGCAAAAAAACCATTCTTAATTACATATTCATGATAAACCCTTTCAAGATAGCAATCTATACAGAGCTATAGGTTTAGAATAGGTATACATATGGAAAGTTTATGCTGAAAACGAAAAGAAAGAAAGCCATTCTGAATATCGTGAGGTAAAGAATTTGGGAAAAGAACTAAATGACATAAGGAAGCCATTGGAATTGTTTGTATTCTAAACATGATGAATATATATGAATAAAGGATGCGTGATTGTAACGTATACAGGGTGAGGCAAAAGTGCTTTGCCCCCCCCCCCACAAAAAAACTCATACATTATCGCATATATTAAAGATCTGAATATGCGGTGACAGTAAGTCAGGGATGCTCTACCCAGTGGTGCCAAAATATTTAACCTCTGCAATGCCTTCAATGTTATCTGAAACCTAATTTTTTAAATACAATAGCTGGAGCGAAAGTTCAAATTAATACGTTGAAGGGGACATTCAAATTAGTACAATAGAGCAACTTTTAAGTGAAACGGAGCAGAGGTGTAGCAGCTGCGAATTTAATGGTTTTGGGAATTTCACCTGAGACATGGATTCAGGAACAACCGTGGCAATTTTACTTTAGATGCGCACTGCAGGGAAAGTGACGAAACAAAACAACCCTATAACTTGTCAACATGTTAAACTTCCTGAATTTAATAGCATTTTATTTATGCACACCCTGGGTACATTGCTTGAATGGTTAGGCCATGTTTTCTAATAAAATAAAGGTGGTTGTACAATTGAATAAATTGTGTCTGTTTGTTGCCACGGTTGTTCCTGTCAGTCACCATCCCTGCAATCCATGTCTCACGCGAAATTCCCAAAACCATTAAATTCGCAGCTGCTACACCTCTGCTCCGTTTCACTTAAGAGTTGCTGTATTGTACTAATTTGAATGTCCTATTCAACGTACTAATTTGAACTTTGGCTCCAGCTATTGTATTCAAAAAGTTAGGTTTCGGATAACCTTGAAGGAATTTGTAAAGGTCAAATATTTCGGCACCACTGGGTAGAGCACACCTGACTTACTGCCACCGCATAATCAGATCTTTAA
>WWPM01022803.1:0-27169 GCA_023279145.1 Glomeris maerens
TTCATTTATTGCTAAAAACAAAAAAGTCCGCATTTAAGAAATCCCGCTTATAAAGTTGAAAAATCTTGCATTTGACCGCAACGCTATATCGAGGTCCTACTGTAACTTCAGCCACCATGTTTCGCGTTGGTGAGTGCATCATCGTAAACAACCAGTGCATACTGCTACCTGCCGGATTTCTCTAATAGGAAGCTGGAAATACGCCACTGGCCTTATTAAGAGCATCGCCTTATTTGGTACAAGTACCTTACTTCATTATTCAAAAAATATATCAAACTTTATAACCACAAAATTTTTACCGATTTATATATTAGACAATTTTTGATGATACCATAATTGTATTTTCGAAAACCATCCACAGCAAACTGCAATACAAGTAATACATAATTAGCTATTAAGCGATGCATGCCTGCAAATTATTTAATTGCTTATGAATATGTAGTGCAGAGACTGCAATTTGTATTTTATCGATATATAGGTACACTAGTAGTGGATTTACTATGCTCACTCAAAATAGTTGAAACATTGGCGGTTTAAAATTGTAAAATTATTTGGGCTAACATATGTTGTAATAGTTCAAAGTGTTAGGGTACTCTACTCATGGGAGTAAGTCTGGGGTACAACAGATTTTAAGGAGATTGATGTATAGACATTGGGTGTGGAAGAAGAGTGGTTTAACCCACATCCAGAAGCAGATCCTGAGGGACAGAAAATCCCTGAAGTGGGAAGTTCCTCAGTAGAAAACCTAATGCCTGGGCGTTGCCAGAAACAGAGGAATCTCTTATAAGATACAAAGAAGGACCCTGGAGTAAAAGGATCTCTTGAATAAGATGGACCTCTTGAGTAAAAACCGTGATTAACAAGCTGGGGAAAATATTTCGGTACGACAAATAAACTTAATGAAGTGTTCAAATATTGTACTTACCTATATAGCTGAATGAATATTGAATTCTAATACCTGCACGTTGTGTTTAACCACTCGCCATGATGTTGAGCTGTACGATTTAGCCAAGGACACCTTCAAGGAATTCTATAATAATAAGATATATACAACGTGAATCAAAATATTTCGGACTATATGCATTGCCATAAAAAGCATATACAAAGTATATAATCCCATCAAGGATTCACTCTGTTGGTTAATATTTATTTTAGCCAAAAAATTTGCCCTTTTACTATGTCTATATATATGTTTTTGCAGGTGCTGTATAAGGATACATGTCATTCCAAATTTGTATATACTATCACAATTAAATTGAAAGTTTTTACGTTACCAGATGAAAACCAGATGGCTTATCACCATAGCTTTCCATCTCAAGAAAGTTGAATGATGCATTGTTGTAATTTTTGTGAGTAGATTCTTCCCCAAACTGTCCATCCGGAAGGAAGCCCTCAGCCTGATTTTGGTGAAAGTTAACTTTTGTGTATCCTGCATGAATTTCACAAAATTGATCTTATTTTAAATGCTCCGATTTTTACCAAGTTTATAATAACACTGCTCATCAAAGGTATCATCATTTGATGCTGTCCATCATTGTTCGGTGGTGCCAGTGCAATTACAGCTTTGACCTAAATGATGGTCAAGAGTGACATGGTATATATTGTTAAATTTGCATAATAATTAACACAACAAAATGAACCTTGTTGTTATATTCCATTTGAGATGCCAATAAACCCATTACAACAAAAGCACCAATAGAGTGTCCAAGTAAATACAGTTTGCTCGTTCCGGTAAAGTTCAGAATGTAATCGATCATACCTGCAAGGTCACCACCGATATAATCATCCCAGCTGTAAAATACATAAGCATATAACAATGATGATATACATCTGTATCGAATCCAAACAAATCAACTTGCATCTATCTATAACGCGGTTCGCATGTGCTATTCACTTTCCAGTCAGGAAACACAAAGATCGTGACGTCACCACGCGGGCTATTACAATAGTAGGATGGCGCGCCGCATGTGTTTTCAGGATGGGGGTGTATAACACGTAGGTGCAATTACCACCCACATCCCACTGCACAAAATCAGGAATAAAAAATAATACAATAAATTTTTTAACAAACCCCTGGAGGTGCTCAGAGTTTGCCAATCTCAATTAGTTTCAGCATTGACGTTTTAAATTTTCAAATTTTCTTGCCATTTTACTTGTGATCACGGCAAAGTTTTTGCCCTATTCTTGTAAAAAAAAGCAATATATCTGTTTTCATGAAGCCTGAAATGTAATTTAATAATGTAAAAAAACTAGCTGACTTATTTGTCAGTACTCAAATAGAATGCCTACAAAGAGTTGGAGAGCTGCATGTGGCTGCAATTCTTCCATATCTTTTTTTTACGGTCCAACCAAACATTAATAAGGTTTTTAATAAGTAATTACACAAGGAACACGACTGTGCGCTCCACGTGCGGCACGCACGCCATCCTACTATAGTCTAGTAGGGTCATGCGCAGTGATACAGCAAGCCTGTTCACCGCGCTACTTTTTGGCATGAATTAAAATGGCGGATCTCCCTTTTTGGGACTATTTTCTGCCTGTTTACGCCTTCATGACAGACGATTTAGAAATTTAGAAATCGGAATTTAGAATGAAAATACATGGACAAATAAAACAGTTTATACCAAAAACAAAAACTATTTTATTTCAAAACTAAAACGAGTTGTACTATTTTTTTGCACTTGGCCCAAAACCGCCACTGTGGGGGGAAGGGGGGGGCCAAAACCGCCAAAGGTGCAGGGAAGCACATTTACCACTGCCATCTTCAGGGTGACATCACAGTATACTGTAACTAGACCAACGAGAGAAGAACCATGGGTGGGGCTAAAAATGATCCAATCAACAAAACGGCTTAGGCATTAGTTTAGACAGATGCTTTCATCTTAGTAAGGATACAAAACTAAATAACAGCCTCTTCTATCATGCGAGTCCAGGAAAAGCAATGCCATATACGCAATTGCATTTGATTGGTTGATTTATCTCACAGGGGTGGGGCAAAGACCTGTGATGCCACGCCTGTGATTCTTCTCTAGTTGGTTTTGGTATAGTATACACTAGTGTCAATGTGCTTCCCTGCAAAACATTGGCGGTTTTGGGCCATGGCAGTTCTGGGACCCCCACAGTGGCGGTTTTGGGCCAAGAGCAGTAAAATGGCACAACTCGTTTTACTTTTGAAATGAAATCGTTTTAAAATCGTTTCTGTTTTAAATTCTTTTATATTTGTCAGTGGTCGAAATTCCGACTTGGCAGGTTTGGGCCACTGTGTAGTCCACCAGTGCATGAATCCAGTTTGAATCATAACAGCCAACGTATTTCCAAACTCTGTATTCCTTTAGGTGTCACGACACAGCGCCGAATGCGAAAGCGCCGCGCGACAAAGCGCCGCGGTAAAACGCGCCGACCGACAAAAGCGCCGCCCGACATACGCGCCGCCGCCAGCAAAAGCGCCGCCGCTTTAGTTTTGTAATAATTAGCAGTATTGTTGTTACATCAGTCCCCCCTGAAAATAATCTGTCAAAAATCTGCAAATATTTGTGCAAAATCTTAAATTCTGAAAAATATCTGAAAACTATAATGTATTTTCTGTAGAAAATCTGCAGCATATTTTTTCTGGGGTATTGTTACAAAACAAGTAAAAATTTGTTCTTAAAATTTGTGCGGATTCAGCTTGTTTACCTTCAACACAAATGTGTAACATACGTACATGCCCAATATGCTATGTGTACAATAAAACTGTTAAAATTTCATGAAAATTGTGATGAATTTCTGTTACTATGATACAAAATATATATACTATATACTTGTATTTGGACAACATGTTTAATTTTATTAGTTTTAGTATGATTTATACTAGCATATATTATTCTATTAATTTATAATTTTTGGTATGATTTATACTTGCATACATGTTTCTATTACTAAAACTAATAAAATTAAACATGTTGTAGTTTCCTAGAGTGAGTTGCCATGACAATGTAATTCTTTTTCCAGGTTCAGCAGTTGCAGCATACGTCTTGCTGCACTCGCATATTTCAAATCTCGGAGAATTTTTCCTGAGCCTCAAATCAAAATAAATTGCATTTATTTTAAATGTTGAAACGATTGAAAATTTTAAAGATTTTAATGTAATTTAGTTATAACTAAAACCCTTTTATGCCCAGCGGTGCATTTTCGCAACATTAACTTCCTGCGAAAATGAATTTGAAATTTAAAAAAATATTCTTTGTAACATTGTTTTATTGTACACATAGCAGAAAATACATTATAGTTTTCAGATATTTTCCAGAATTTAAGATTTTGCACAAATATTTGCAGATTTTCGACAGATTATTTTCAGGGGGGACTGTAGTAACAACAATACATACTGCTAATTATTACAAAAATAAAGCGGCGTCGCTTTTGCTGGCGGCATGCTTTCACAGCGGCGCGTATGTCGGGCGGCGCTGTTGTTGGTCGGCGCTTTTGTCGGGCGGCGCTTTTGCCGGTCGGCGCGTTTTACCGCGGCGCGACGTCGCTCGGCGCGCTGACCGCGGCGCTTTGTCGCGCGGCGCTTTCGCATTCGGCGCTGTGTCGTGGAACCATTGCTTTAGTAGTTTCCATGATGGAAACTAACAGGTGAACTGACAGTATATTTATCTTATCGCACAGTTTGTTTTACAAATTTGCGAAAAGTATAAATAAATTTGTGCCTAACATGCCACCAAGTTTCAGAATCTTAAAAATTACGGTTTCTCAGTAATTGTTTTAGAAAGCTAACAACACAAGCGGACTTTCTATCTGACCCATTCCTTAAATTTAGGCTGCGCGCTATTTTAGGATGTAAAAATATTAGATGAACAATACTTAGTCATTTCACCATCAATTCTAATCTACATTTCGCAGATATGTATAACTTATTGTATAAGGGATTCCGCAAACCTAAATTTCCAAAAGTTGGGGTCATCTGGTGAAATGTTGCAATTAAATCGACTATAATGATTTCCACGTAAATTTGCAAGCCATACATCATATCCGCTGTCTGCCAGAAGATAGCCTAAATCATATATTTAAATGCATACATAAATGACGCTAGGATATTACGATGACATTATATTGCACAAACTGCGTTGCCCGTATCAAGCCCCAGCTGTTTAGTTGTTTCAGCTTGAGAAATTTATGCAATAAATTATTCCATTTCCCAGTGTGAAGGGCAGATGATACTTGACATGGATTCACTCCTGGCCAAATTGCCTCACAATTTAACAGCTGGAGTTTGACAGAAACCTCCAGTTGCATGTTTGACATGCAATAAAATTTGTAAATGTCACAAAATTCACATGATTTTTTCCCCAATAAACCCTTTGAAGGAGAACAATAATTTGCATTGGGTATAGCGGAATATTTAATTAAACTACAGTGGTTGTAAGGGCCAACAACTAAATGTAAGCCTAGGATTAGCCCAGAATAATTCGAAATACAGGTTGCAATTATATCTCTCAGAATATAAGTATCTAGAATTTTATGAAGACGCCTATAGATTTGTTAGTAATTAAATTTCAAAATGCCTCATATTGTAATCATGATTATTCCTCAAGTTTGAGCACGCCGATCAATTTTTTTCTACAATTTTGATAGACAATCGAAACCGCTTGACGTCATTATAAACTGTGCGTAGCTGGCTTACGACATACGATGTGCGACACGCTTTGACATTATGAAATCAAGTTAGTAATTGAAAAGAAAGATCAGGTTTTTCGAAATTCAGAGCAGAAAGAAATGTGCTCAAAAACATAAAATAATTAAAAATATTATAACTCCATGAATAAGTTTTCTTCCAATTTTCTTTAGTCCTTCAAATGGCATTTTTGGAATATGATTCATATATACGTAGTTAAAGTGGTGTTACAAAGCCTTCTGAGGTTCTACGAGTAGTTCTCAACGTAAAGTTGTGCATAGGAAAAATTTCTCCACTTACCAATGGAGGACTTTGGACCACTGGAACTGAAAACATTTGCTGATGATTTAAAACCATGTACCAGCAGAACCGCATATCCTTTTGAAGGAATAGACTGATTCAGTCCTTGCGGAATTCTGTGCATTTCTAATCTGTAATTGCTAACATTTACATGATGAATTTCACAGAGATATCCATAACTGCGTATCATTTCTGGCTAAAATATGAAAACAAAATCATATATAAATGAATGAAATTTAATAGTACATTATATGAAGAAATTCAAGCTATATTCTTACATTAGTCATGTTAAACATATAATCGTCTTGTGGTCCACCTTGGATTACAGTTTTAATCACCTATAAATTTATTAAGAAATCATAATGAGAAAACATCTCATTCATAGGGCAGGGCAGTAAAATATTCAGTTCAGTTGCTGAACTATTTGACGTTTTTTCATACGCTTTCACTACATAATTATGTGATCAATTATTTCGTTATTTTTCAACTAGGGCATGAGCTATCTATACAATGGGGCCTATAACCTTTAATGAGCGGTCTAGAGAAATTAACACTGATAAAAATATTCTCCTCCCACGATACACCGTTGTAAAGAGCATTAAAAATCGTTTTGAATGATCTCGAAAATGAAATTTGTAAACTTTTTCAAGATTTGTTGTGTTCGTACCCATCTTGTTTGGTTTGGAAGCCGTTCGTATGACTCAGGGTCAACAAAAGGTTATGTGCCACTTTCATGACAGTGGGAAAAGCCATTATGAGATGATGGTTTGGTTTGCATTTCCGTTCATTATTTATACAGGGTCTTTCTTTTAAGATGCAACAATGGACAACGAGATTTGCCCAGTTTTCAGTTTTTCCAACATGACCCCGCACGCACAATTGAACAAATTATCGTTAGAAAATGGGGGGGGGATATTATTTGATTTTATTGCCTAAATGAATCCCAATGTTATACTAGTTCGTGTTCAAAGTGACCGCCATTATTCGTCAAACAGTGGTACAGCCGGCCTGCAAAAGCTGTTCGGACATTTGTAAGAGTGTCAGGTGTAATTCGGCGACATTCGGCAATTATGCGGTAACGTAATTCGTCAATAGAAACGCAGTGGTGCCATGTTGGGAAAACTGCAAACTGGGCAAATCTCGTTGTCCATTGTTGCATCTTAAAAGAAAGACCCTGTATAGTAAATTCGTAAGAATCGAAATTGTATTTTATAAATAATTG
Source organism: Glomeris maerens (assembly GCA_023279145.1). Lineage (NCBI taxonomy): Eukaryota > Metazoa > Arthropoda > Diplopoda > Glomerida > Glomeridae > Glomeris > Glomeris maerens. The sequence goes on from WWPM01022803.1 coordinate 7,176, forward strand.
ATAATATACGGGGCGATTCACAAATTCGTTTCCAGCCTCACAATTTACGGGAATGAGTGAAAGTCATAAAATATCACGTGGATGTACCTTATAACATTTGACCTTGGAAGCTATCCATTTATGTATGTTTTGCTGATCTTCAATCAACGCTTCCATCTCGTCCAAGTTTCAAATTCTTTAATATTAAAGATAATTAGGTAGTTGCAATTGGAGAAGTGTGAGTATAACTGAGAAAAGAGAAATTAAATCCGACCAATACTGAGGAAGTTAGCCCCCAAGATCCATATGGTATTTTATGACTTTCACTCACTCCCGCAAATTGTAAGGGTGGAAACAAAATCGGGAATCACCCTGTATATAACTGAAGAACATGTGTCAAAGTATTGTAGCTATATTTAAGATTTTACTGTGAGAAAATATTGACTAAATGCACCATGTAAATAACAAATATCATTGCATTATTTTCCTGCAATGCACTATTTTGTCAGTTTAAACAAAAAAATCAGTGTATTTCAAAAAATTATCTATGACTGTAAATGCATAATAAATCAGTAAATAATTCTATTAAAAACAAAACGTGTAAATATTGCAAATAAATCGCAACTCTGTTTGCTTGCGTTGAAGTATAATAAAACCAAAGCACAAAACTAAAAACTTCTTACTAAAGGGTCGAGCCAACTTTCACAAGAAATAATCATCACCCATAGAAGCAAATGCATAATTCGAAAGCAAGCGATCATTGTAGTTTAAATATGGTTTGTGTGTATGTCTGAATTCGAGCTCTAAACATTATGACAGTAGCCTCAAACATAACGTTGGTTATATACTTTTTGCATCATCGTGCAGCCTTGTTCGAATAAACAAAATTGAATTTGCAAGCAAGCAATATGACGCACAAAATCATCATTATGTGCAATAATAAATGATGGCTTCAAATACATAGCACTGCGTGTTTCATTCGTTTTTTAGCAAAGTAGTTGCAGAATATGTACACAATGCATATACGTACAACACAGTGAAAGCTGGGATTGCAAATAATTACAAGCATTCATAAATAATGCAATTATTAAGTGGAAAATCCTGTATATCACCAATTAAATTAAATGCGTAGTGTTAATATAAGACTATATAATGAAAACTGAAGTTATTCCGACAATTTTCATTCGGGGCACTATTTTACAGGCATGTGTTAACAAGCGTCATCCTTAAATTAACACGTATGTCAAATACAAGTTATTACATTGTAAAAATATTATTTCGAAGTCAGTATGGTTGCATGTCATATACAGAGTGTTCCATAAATTTGTTGTCAGTCCAGAAAATTGGAACGTTTCCTTTCATGTCAGGCAGAGCAGCTACACGTGCCTCAAAATAAAACGCAAGACATAAGCTAGCTGGGTAACAGGCAGAGAAGCTGCTGCCGGTTTTTTTCCTACTTCAGCGTAAATTCGATATAAATTATCCCGTCACTTTATCAATTGGAGAAAACTAAAACTTTCCATGAAAAAGTGCTATTTTTAGAAAATGACAGCCAGAATCAATGTTAAACATTAATTTTAGGAACAAGAAAAACGCTTCGTAAAAATCGAAATGCTTTACTTCACATGAATTTTTTTTTTATAAAATAAATGCTCGGAATTTAATATCAAAAGCGTTCACAAAAATAAAACTTGCATACTTTAATACCGTGTAAAAATAAGCAATTGTATTTTATAAATAATTGACACTATACAGGGCGATTCACAAATTCGTTTCCAGCCTCACAATTTACTGGAATAAGTTAGGTCATAAAATATCACAAGGACATTACATTTGACATTGGAAGCCATCCATTTATGTATGACCTTGAATCGACCATCCATAAATTATGTCACACAGGAGCAGGGGGGGAGGGTACACGGAATATTGTGACAAGCTGTGACATGGGGGATGGGAGGGGAAGGATGGAAACGTGACGTCACTTTGCAGTCTTTATGGCACGACACAAATGCAAGCAAACTGGTCGTTGGGGCAGTTGGTGGGTGGGCAGTTGTCCGTAAAGGGGCAATTGTCCGAAAAATGTCAAATCCATGGGAAGAGATTCAAATTGATTAAAAAATAAATATCAATGTAGGTACTGCTGACTGGATTGGATTGTTTTATGCTTTGGATGTTCAACGTTTATAAAACATTTCTGAACATTATTAAGTTTGTTTTCACATTTTTCCTGTTGTCACAAATATTGACGTGACAAGGGGGTGGGGTGGGGCTGCAAAAATGGCGTGACAATAATGTGACATGGGGTGGGAGGGTCTAAAAAAGGAACTTTTTGCGTGACATAATTTATGGATGAACCCTTAGGTAGTTGCAATTGGAGAAGTGCGAGTATAACTGAGAAAAGAGAAATTAAATCCGACCAATACTGAGGAAGTTAGCCCCCAAGGTCCATATGGTATTTTATGACTTTCACTCACTCCCGCAAATTGTAAGGGTGGAAACAAACTCGGGAATCACCCTGTATATAGCTGAAGAACATGTGTCAAAGTATTGTAGCTATATTTAAGATTTTACTGTGAGAAAATATTGACTAAATACACCATGTAAATAACAAATACAGTAAAACCTGTGTAATGTGAGCACGTGCAAGACAAGAAAAATGTGCTCAAATTAGACAGGTGCTCAGTCTATCCAGGTACCACTTAAAACATGCGGTTTAAACACAAACAGTATGCACTATATATCTGGCATAATAACGGCATAATATGTACTGTACTACACTAAAGAAAAATAATCGGTGATCGATTCGAAACACCAAAGTGAGCTGCCAATTATCTTTACTCATTCCATTGTCCATAAGATCCAGAACCTCTTTCTTTTCTTCCAAAGTTAGCCCAATGTATTTTTACTTAGACATTTTCGCCACTGACAATGTATTAAATCAAAAACAACTAACTTCGCAACTCAATTACACGTCGCACTGCTGACAAGACGGCAAAAAACAAGCGTTTCTGCTCATTCTACACAGGTATATCGGTCGCTGGGATCAATCAGGGGTGCTCACTGATCACAGTAGACAGGTGCTCACTCTATACAGGTGTCTTGCAATGTAAAGTCTATGGGACTCGTCCGGGACATTAAAAAAGTGCTCATTTTGGGCGAGTGCTCAGTCTTTCCAGGTGCTCAAATTTACAGGTTTTACTGTATCATTACATTATTTTCCTGCAATGCAATATTTTGTCAGTAATATCTTTTACTGCATATACATAATTAGTAAGTAATTCTATACAAAAAACGTGTAAATATTACAAATAAGCGCAAAACTAAGAAATTCTTACTGAAGGGTCGAACCAACTTTCACTAGAAGTTACCATCACCCATAGAAACAATTGCATAATTCGAAAGCAGAAAGTGTTCATTGCACTCTGAATGACTTTCGTGTATGAATTCTAGCTCTAAATATGAATGCAGTACCTCAAACGAAACATAGGTTATATATCCAGTACATTATGAATAACAAATGAATTTGCATCATTGTGCGGCACTGTTTAAATAAAAAAAACTGCATTTGTAATAAGCAAGCACTATGACGCACAAAATCATCATTGTACATATGTAATCATAAATTATGGTTGCAAATATGGTACTGAGTGTCAGTATGGTTGCATGTCATATACACGAGTGTTCTATTAATTTGTTACTTCAGCTAGCAAATTAAACCAGCTGGGTGTCAGGCAGAGAAGCTGCTGCCAGGGGCTTTCCTTCTTCAGCGTAAATTCGATATTCTTGAACAGAATATGGGCTGAATACCTGTAAATATCTAGTTTCAGGATATAAAGGTTAATTTATCGTCTTGTGGGTAGTAAACATGATATGATTGGTTTTATAAAAAAATGGCAGATGGGGTTAGTTGTCACAATGGGCATTTTCGGCAATTCATCCAGCCGTAAATCGACTGAATGTGTGACGTCAGGATTTAAACCCAAATGAACTGGTACAAGGTGCGGACCGCATGAATTGCTGACCAACTTTTCTCGCCTGTGCTCATGTCAGTCGGTAAGACAAAAACCGAATTGCCGAATACGCCCACTGTGACAACATACCCTGCACTATTTTGAAATCGCAAACCATTTGCTTTTTTTCACTGAAATTGTAATAACATAAAAGTTTAATAATTTTTACACAACAGGAATGGTCCGCGAGCGAACACAGGCTGTGTGACTGTGTCTCTTTTGTAGGAAAGAGCATTGTGACAACATGCCCCACTACGTGTGACAACTTACCCCTGCACGGGGTAAGTTGTCACATTCTGCGTGCGAACTTATTTTGCTCTGTACAATTAAAACTAGCTGCAAATTGCTTTTTTGTGATATGGGCCTTAACACAAACATCCCCACGTATGATTTGTGCATATTGCAAAATCGATATATATATAAACATGAACTCACCAGGTTGGAAAAACCAAAAATTGTGACAACCAACCCCACCTTCCCCTACATTAAACACTGGTAATTTGAGACTGTATAAGGAGGGTTGAACTTCAATAAGTAGTACATTTGCCTCACACCCACAAGAATGAGTGCTTACAATCATTTCATTCAGAGCTTCCTAAATAATTTTGGATTGCCTATACACAAGTTGCCTTGAAAGCTGAGGCGGCAATTATCGCAAAAAATAATTGCACGTGGGCGCAGGCTTCAGATATCTTGCCTGAACCTGATTGCATGTGTTGTGGGTTTTTCATTGTTCTGCTTTGAGCTTGCAGTTATAAATGTAAGATTTCTAGATTTTGTTAATTTTACTCTCAGTTTGTGATAGATTTTCTTAGGATATATGTGCATGTGCGTACTTTTGCTTAATTTTGCTATTTATTGCCATGTTTATTGCTATATTTTACCAAATTCATATACTTTTAAGTGGAGACAATATACAATAACGATTTCAATAAATGCATAAATGTATTCTAAACCTGCTGGTAGTTGTCAATTTGACCGATTTTCGTTATCTTATGTATTCTATGATTTAATCCACTATCTTGGTCACATATTTTTATTGTTATTTTGGATGTTTTATATTATTTGTGCAAAAATAACTTAATTAAGTCGTATCCGAATACTGTTGTACCTCTGAGAATTTTGTTGCATCATACTGAGAAAATCTACCGCGCACATCCCTGTTTCCATGCACCATAATGTTTTGCTTCGTGTAAATTTTCAATTGAAATCCTGTCTTCTGAACTAATTTAAACACCATTGCAAAACAATATTATTGCGGCTATCGAAATGATTATTCCCCGAGTTTGAGCAATTTTGCACAATTTTGATGAACAAACGAAACTGCACAGCTGGCTTATGACGTTTTTAACCTACCCAAAACAAGTGACCAGAAACGTTTTGGCATAGCAAAATAAAAACGAAAGATAACACAAAACTGTATTTACAAAGTCACAGTACGTTAATCTATTTTTCAATGTAGTCTTAACTGTTAATGCATTTATTGTATCGTGGGGATAATTTTTCAATTCTGATGTGTTTCACTTCTACCGCCAAAAATCTGAGCCAGGATGCTACTTGTTCGAGCTCTTCCTAACTGTTTCCCACCCAAATATTCCTTTAGTTTCGAGAATAAGTGAAAACAAGTGAAAATCATTTCGTGCCAATTAAGTCAGAGCTGCTGTAAGCAAGATGTCCAAAAATTTCCCACTGAAGACGTTGAAGTTGAACGACGAAAACCTCAAACAAGAAGTGATATCCTGGCTCAAATCTTTGGCGGCAGAAGAGTATAACATCGGAATTGAAAAATCGGCATTTATGGTGACTATATTAAAAAATAGAGTAAGGTACTGCTCATTGTAAGTAGTCTTTTTCCGAAATTGTCGCCCTAACAATGTATGCCCTCTTATTCGTGGTCTTTCGGTCTTTAGAGTTATTTTTAATCGTTGTTTCCCAGCGGTTGGGTTTTTAAAAATGTTATAAATTGTTATTTTTGAAATTTTGAGTTTGATATTTGTGCTATTCTTACAAGATATTTTAGTTAATGTTTTGAAAATCGAAACATGTTCTAGAATTTTACGTTATTGTTATTTTTACATTATTTATTAGGTTTATAAGTTGGGAAAGTTTAGAAAATTTTACAATCTGGGAATGGTTTGAAATTCATGTACCACACGTGTAGCAAATTATGAATGAATGAGTTAGTGCACATATTACCTACATTGTCATGCAATGCTGCACTGACACTACAATTTATTGGCATCTTTGAGGAATTTCTGTCAATATGAAGTGATAAAAATGCTACGTTATAAATTAGTTTCTAAATGCATGGACTATTACACGAATAACTTAAAAACGAGACTCAATTTCCATTAATTTCTCCATGTTATTATCATGTAATATTTATGCTTTGATGTTTGTTGTACTTAATACATCATTTTGCTCTTCTTTGTTCATTGCGAATAATACCATTGGAAATAGCTCAGTTTCAATATCTTTTCCAAGACATAGCCACAGGTGTCCACTATACGAACTACCTACAACAAATACTCCTCCGCAACTTGGAATCAAATCACACAGTGATAATGATGCTTTTTTGTTTGCCGTTTTGTCATTTGCAGCTGTGTAAATGTAGACTGGGGCCGAAATGTTCGTCAAATTGTACTTGGGAGGTTCAGGCTAAAAACGAAACAAATGGTTTTATTTCATATAGAATACTTCATTATTTTAAACAAAAGTCAAATTTTACAAAAAAATTGTACCGATTGATATATTTGCCAATTTTTTAGGGGACCATAATCGTATTTTTGGAAACCATTCGCAGCAAACTGCAATACACAAATAGATATTATGCGATGCATGTGTCCCTTCAAATTCTCCGAAATCTTATGAATATTGTAGTGCAGAAACTGTGAGTTTTGTATTTTTATCGATACGACGCTAGTAGTGGACTCAATACGCCCACTCACTATGGAGCCCTTTGCGACCGCCTCGAAATAGTCGAGACATTAATTGGCAGTTTGCAATTGTGAAATTATTTGGGCTAACATATTTTGAAGGGAGAGGGTACTCTACTCACGGTAGTAGATATATTGTGTGTGAAAGAGTGGTGGATCCCACATCCAGGAGTTATTCTGAATTAAGAAAGGGTCTTTAGATGAAAAAACAGATCCTGAGGGCCAGAAAATCCTTAAAGTGGGATGTTCCTCAGTAGAAAACAAAATACCTGGCTTGCCTGGGCCTGGCCAGAAACAGATACCTCTAATAAGGCGCAAAGAAGGACCTAGGAGTAAACGATCCTCTCAACTAAAGAAGGACCTCCTGAGTGAAAACGATTATTAACAAGCTGGAGGCTCCCACTGCAGATCGAGGCCAGGATTGTTTTCGACGAGTGAACCAAACCAGCTACTGCGGGTGAGTATAAATGTAAGTGGAATTGTAGTATTGGATATTGTGTACTAGTGTTAATATGTGTATTGTAGTGTTATTGGGTATTTTGTGTTCATAAATTAATTTTGTTCTGCGACGAATTTCTTTCTTTTATACCTCTGAGAAAGGAGGTAATATTTCGGTGCGTCAAATAAACTCTATGAAGTGTTCAAATGTACTTACCTATATACAGCGTGTTTTTTTTTCCATACGGTACAAACTGAAACCGGTGATAGAGGGCGCTAAAAGAAGCATTTACCACCAATGAACCTAGGGCCCAACATTCACCATTAAAAAGTTATAAGGGAAAATGTTGGAACAAAATGTGACAAGATTTAAGAATTTTATTACACTGCTTCACAGTGACTGCTCAAATGTGGTACCATTACAAGTAATGCAGGCGGCACATCGGCGAAGCATTGATTGCCGCACCCTTTCAAAAATGCCTGACATGTCATTAACACTGCCTGCAGCAGTTACAATTCTGGCCATAAGATCCTCCTGAGAGTCCACTGGAGTCTCGTACTCTATGGTCTTCATGTGTCCCCGTAGGAAGTAATCCAGGCTTGACAAATCGGGAGATCTAGGAGCCCAAGCCACTGGCCCACCTCTGCCAATCCATTGTGCCCCATAGGTAGCATCAAGATGATTGCGCACACCCGTGCGAAAATGGGCAGGGGCCCCATCATGTTGGAACCACATGTTTCTACGAATTGCCAACGAATTGGCAACTGTTCCTTCAAAACATTTGGTATGTTTGACCATTTAGTCATGCAGGAAGCAGATATGGGCCAATCAGACATTTTCCCTTCTAGCTTTTTAATGCTGAACGTTCGACCCTAGGTTCATTGGTGATAAATGCTTCTTTTAGTGCCCTCTATCACTGGTTTCAGTTTGTACCGGTTGGAAAAAAAACACGCTGCATAGCTGAATTAATACTGAATTCTAATACCTGCATGCTGTGTTTAGCCAATCGCCATGATGTAGAGCTGACTAATTTAGTCAAGGATATCTTCAAGGATTTCTATATTAGTAAGAAAGGTACATTTGTATATACAACGTGAATCAGAGTATATCGCAAAATGTGCATTGACATGAAAAGCATATACAGTATTTTATCCCATCAAGGATTCACTCTGTTTGTTAATATTCATTTACTACAATAAATTTGCCCTTTTACTGTGCCTAGATATAGAAGGTTGTTGCATGTGTCATACAATACATTTCATTACAAATTTGTGCATAAAATCATAATTGAATTGAAAGTTTTCACGTTACCAGATCAAAACCAGATGGCTTATCACCATCTAATGCCAATTCAATAATGTTGAATGATGCATTGTTGTAATTTTTGAGAGTAAATTCTTTCAAAAGCTGTCCATCAGGAAGGAAGCCCGCAACCTGATTTTGGTAACAGTTAACTTTAGCATATCCTGCAAGAATTGTACAAAATTGTTCTTATTTTAAATGCTCTGATTTTTACAAAGTTTATAATATGGCTCATCAAAGGTATTTTCTTTGCAGGCATCCAGCCAAGGTTTGCAGCTCCCAGTGCAATAACAGCTTTGACCTAAATAGCAATGGCTAACGTGGTGTATGTTGTTAATTTTGCATAATAATTAAGACAACAAATGTACATACCTTGTTGTTGTATTCCACTTGAGATGCCAATAAACCCGTTATAACAAAAGTACCACTGGAGTGTCCAAGTAAATACAATTTGCTCGTTCCGGTTAAGTTCAAAATGTAATCGATCATACCTGCAAGGTCACCACCTATATAATCATCCCAGCTGTAAAATATATAAGCATATAACAATGATGATATACATTTGTATCGAATCCAAACAAATCAACACGCATCTATCTAACACCTATTCATTACAAAAGACATGGCAGATTATAATTTTGGCAAAACCAGCAGGTATATGTACGTATAATGTACAGTGGAACCTCGGTTTGAGAGCAAGTTTAATTCGTTCTGGCAACGAGCTTGCAACCCAAAATGCTCGTTCGCTAAAACAATGTTTACCACAAGGAATAAAGGCAATTCACTTTATACTTGTCCAAGAAAAATGCCATATGACGCGAAATATTTGCTCGCTAGCCGATACATCTCACGCAACCCAATAAAAATTTGGTCGCTATTCACAAACCTTGGTTCCAGTGTCGTTATCAACTGGGTAGCTGTTGTTTGTGCAAATTAGCCAATAATATACAGGATGGAAAAAGGTATTGTCTGTTTCAAAACGTTGACAATTTGTTAGGAGCATAGTGATCATGCGCAATTCCAAAAACTGGTAAGTATGCGTGCATGCATCCAGCGATTGCTAGTTAGCTAAACGCAGCTGTACCAAAACATTCATTTCGTAAAAGTATTTCTTCAAAGTAGGCATTAACTGGTTGATCACTGGTCACAAAAATGGAGGGGATCCATGGACTGTATCACACCTGGGTCACAGTAGGGGGGAGGGGGTAAAAATATCGGAAAATATTGATCACGTAATTTATGAACGATCCCTTATTAGAACTTTCACCGTCAACGCATTTCCAAAAAGGAAATACTTTTTTCACTCTGTATAATTTAGTAGTTTCCATGATGGAAACTAACAGGTGAACTAACAGTATTTTTATCTTATCGCACATATTGTTTTACAAATTTGGGAAAAGTAGGTACTATAATGGTATAATACATTTGTTTGGAAAGTTAACACAAGCGAACTTTCTATATGAACCATCCCTCTAAATTTAGGGTGCACAGAATATGATATGAACAATACCCTGTCACTTCACCATAAATTCTAATGTAAGTTTCCTTGTTTCCACTTAAACTAATTGTATAAAGAATTCCGCAAACCTAAATTTCCAAAAGTTGGGGTCATCTGGTGAAATGTTGTAATTAAATCGACTATATTGATTTCCACGTAAATTTGCAAGCCATACATCATATCCGCTGTCTGCCAGAAGGTAGCCTAAGTTATATACGGTATTTAAATACATAAATAAATGACGCCAGGATATTATGATGACATTATATTGCACAAACTGCGTTGCCCATATCAAGCCCCAGCTGTTTTTTGGGCTATTCGTTATCTTATTTAATTCAAAAGCAAAAACTTAATTCATGAAAGTTGTTTCAGCTTGAGAAATTTATGCAATAAAATATTCCATTTCCCAATGTGAAGGGCAGATGATACTGGCCAAATTGCCTTGCAATTTAACAGCTGGAGTTTGACAGTGACCTCCAGTTGTCTGTTGACATTTTGATCGAGTCAAATAACTATAAATTTGCACGTGCGTATGGCCATGCAATGCCATTTGTAAAGGTAATGAAATCCACATGATTTATTCTTAATAAACCCTTTGCAGGCGAAGAGAGAGTACTGTATTTGAAAAGAAAGATCAGGTTTTCCAAATTCTGAGCAGAAGGAAGCATCCAAACACACCAATATGCTCAATAAACATACAGTAGGTCTAATAAAAAAATAGTATAACTTCATGAATATGTTTCCTTCCAATTTTCTTTAGTCCTTTAAATGTCATTTTGGAACATGGTTCATATGCAGGTGTCTCTAAATTCACGGTTAATACTTTAGAATATGTTAGAGTACCCCGAAAGAAAAATACAACATTGGAATGTATGGTCCAAAGTGCCCCCTTTTAAGAAGACAGGGACAAAACATTTCAATAATAATCACAGTAACTGCACAAAGGAATGACCATTGGCCATAATACACGCCTCACAGCGCCTATGCATCGATCGTTGAATGCATTCAAAAACATCTTTGTTAATAACTGTAGCAATGCAGCACTTGTCTGCCCTTATAGAACACTTAATTGCTGTTCTAATTTCAAACCAATAAAGCAATATGCATTTTCTGTTATTGAAATGTTTTGTCCTTGTCATTCAATCTTCAAAGCTGGCCATTCACGATCGCTCTAGCCCGCCAAACGGCCTGGCGCCGCGCCAAAAACCGATCGTGAATGGGGATACCCGACGCGCTTGGCGTGGCGCGGAACCGTAGGTCGAATATTCAACCTGTCGAATATTCGTCGAGCCACGCCGTTTGGCGCTGGCGCGGCCGATGCGTGAATGGGGAAACCCGGCGTGGAGCGGGAACAGAATCTTTGGGAATCTCGCGGGAATCTGGCGGATAGTGGGCACGTAGCGTGGGGGGAGGCGTGATGTAGCATGCATGTGATTGGCCAGAAAAATAGAGCGGCGCGGCACTGTCGTGTATGGTACACAAAAATGTCTGGGCTAAAAATGGAGTGGTGCGGCGCGGCGCAGTGTGGTTTGGAGCGATCGTGTATGGCCACCTTAAGATCGGTTTTTGGCGCGGCGCCAGGCCGTTTGGCTGGTTGAAGCGATCGTGAATGGGGACCTTTAAGATGAACATTCACGATTACTCCTAGCCGCACTGCGCCACGCCACACCACTCCATTTTTAGCCCCCTATTTTTGCACAACATTCACGCTCCATTTTTCTGACCAATCACATGCATGCCACGCCACGCTACCCCATTTTTTGCCTAATCCCACGCTTGCTACACCACGCCTCCCTGACGCTACGTGCCCACTCCTCCCCAGATTCCGCGAGATTCCGTACCCGCTCTACGCCGGGTTTCCCCATTCACGCATCGGCCGCGCCAGCACCAAACGGCGCGGCTCGACGAATATTCGACCGGCGGTTCCACGCCACACCAAGCGCGTCAGGTTTCCCCATTCACGATCGGTTTTTGGCGCGGCGCCAGGCCGTCTGGTGGGTTGGAGCGATCGTGAATGGCCAGCTTTACAAAGACTTTTGAGAGGTTCTACGAAATAGCTCTCAAAGTAGAATTGTACATAGAAAAATTAGTCCACTTACTAAGGGCGGACTTTGTACCACTGATAACACTGTATAATGCTCCTGATGATCTAAAACCATGCATCAGCAGAACCGAATATCCTTTTGAAGGAATAGACTGATTCAGTCCTTGCGGAATTCTGTGCATTTCTAATCTGTAATTGCTAACATTTACATGATGAATTTCACAGAGATATCCATAACTGCGTATCATTTCTGGCTAGAATATAAAAAATATATATATATATAAATGAATGGAATTTATGAGTACATATATTATATGAATAAATTCAAACCACTACATATATCCTTACTTACATTAGTAATGTTTAACAAATACTCGTCTTGTGGTCCACCTTGGATTACAGTTTTAATCACCTATAAATTTATTAATGAATCATAATGTGAAAACCATTCATTCATTTGGAAGTAAAATATTCAGTTCAGTTGTTGAACTATTGATTTCATGTTCTTGTGTACGCTTTCACTACATATGTATAATCAATTATTTCGTTACTTTTCAAATATAATTAAATGTCTTTAATGACAAAATAAATACAGATCGAGACAAAGAATATCTTATCACCCGACCTTTTGTGAAGGGGTCTAGAGCAGGTGTGGGCAAACTACGGCCGCGGGCCGCATGCGGCCCACCAGAGTATATTACACGGCCCGTTGACAATTACATATTGCGGTCCTATGTCGATGTTAAATTTTTTTTTGAGATTGGATTTTTGCTGTATTTGTGAAATTTTATTACGAGGACAGTAGAACCCCTATTATCCGAGGCAATGTGGGGAGGATGTACCTCGGATAAGCAAAAGCTCGGATAACATGGAATGAATGTAAAAAAAAACGAAGATTATTAAAAAGTTATTTGTAATCGTATGTATGTACGTACTACTAATCACAAAGCACTAGTTTAGTTACATACACTGTAAATGTATATACAGTAAGTTGTAGTATATTAAAAGTGAAAATCTCACGAAAATAAATTAATCTTTACAAGCATACATTATTATACATACTGTGTATGTACGTAAAACAGCCACTTACTTCTCCACACTCGCCGAGACTTAATTTCCTTTTTGGCAACATGGTAATGTGCTTTCATTGTAGGTGGAGCTCGGATAACACGGACACATCCGATGTGCTAGGCACCTCGGATAACACGGAATCTCGGATAACCGGGGTTCTACTGTATTTCTTTAAAATCTATGGAAAATGAACCAGTTTTTACATTGTAAATTGCATTTAAAGTTAGCTAAAATACACGAGGTAATTAAAAAAAATGACCCTATTTAAAAGCTCTATTTCACTTAATCCATGAATCATAAAAAATTACCCTAACAAAAATTGTTGGCTGTCACATGCATGCCACATGCCTGCAAGGCTGCAAGTGATACATTCACAGCTTTATTGCAGACCTGCGACAGCTTTACATTTTTTTGTTAGGGCAGTTATACAGGGTGTAACAAAATTGTGTACAAACATACAGGGCTTACTACATGCATGAAAACAAGACAAAGTTCCTATGAACCCATGTCCCCAAACACTTAGTTTTTTCAAGTAGCACCTACGTACATGAAATGTGACATCCATAATTCATGCTCCCCGCATCTTTATTAGGAACACATGCGAGTCCTTAATAAATGATCAATGAAAAGATGTGGGGAGCATGAATTATGGATGTCACATTTTATGCAGGCGCTACTTAAAAATCTAAGCGTTTGGGGACATGGGTTTATAGGAACTTTATGTCTTATTTTCATGCATGTAGTAAGCCCTGTGAGTTTGTGCACATAATTTTGTTACACTCTGTATATTAAAAGTTGAACAGGAGATTCCGTAGTTTTCGTTGACACCAACATGTGGCGGTCATCTTTGTTGTTAAATAGGCGTCAGTTCAGCAAAAGGCGATAAACATTCTTCGATGGCATGGACAATTTTAATTGCTCTGAATTATAAACTACAGAACTTCCTATGTCTTCTTGGAATATCAATTATTTTTCTATGATTCACCGATACCGATAAATAGAGCTTTGAATTCGGGACATTCAGTTGAATAAACTTTTACGTGCGGCCCCCAATAACGATACAGTTTTCAAAGTGGCCCTCCATAGAAAATGTTTGCCCTGGTCTAGAGCAACACTGGTAAAATCTGCTCCTCCCACGATACACTGTCGGAAAGAGCGCTAAAAACAGAATCAATATTGGGCCAAAAAACTTCCCAATGGATTACCGATTGGGTTATGTGCATCACTTTCAGGATCGCAGACAAGCTTCTTCATCAATTTAAGGACCAAATGGAATCTCGAATGTGGAAACCGTTCGTATAGGACTCAGGGTCAACATACCAGCTATTGAAATATGTCAATACATTTGGTTTTGAATGGGTTTTCGGCTGATGAACATCATGATGCTGTAGCTTTCACACAGTTCGCTGTGACCCCCTCACAAATGGTTATGGGCCACCCCGTACCTACTGACTGACTGTGCATATAATGTAAATACATTATCCATATTTCACGACAGTGGGAAAACCCTTTTTATATTAAAATCGTAATATTAGAAATACTTTATTTAACATGAAAATTTTTGGTTTGAATTTCTGAAATAGCAAATGCGTCTACAAAGCAATAAAACTCGCAAAATTAATACAAGAAAAATAAGCAATTGTAATTTAGAAATAATTGATACAACATATGTATAACTGAAATACGTGTGTCAAAATATTAGCTATATTTGAGATTTTACTGAGAAAATATTGACTAAATACACGATGTAAATAAATACATATTATCACATTATTTTCCTGCAATGCACCATTTTGTCAGTTTAAACATCAAACAAAAAACATTATATTTCAAATAATATCTATTGTATGCATAATAAATTAGTAAGTAATTCTATTAAAAAACGTGTAAATATTACAGATAAATAGCAACTCGGTTTGCTTGCAATGAAGCCAAAGTTAAAGTATAATAAATCCAAAGCACAAAACTAAAAAATTCTTACTAAAGGGTCGAACCAACTTTCACCAGAAATAATCATCACCCATAGAAGCAAATGCATAATTCGAAAGCAAGCGTTCATTGTAGCTTAAATATGGCTTGCGTGTATGTCCGAATTCGAGCTCTAAATATGACTGCAGCACCTCAAACAACTGTTGGTTATTATAAAGTACTTTTTGCATCATCGTGCAGCCTTGTTTGAATAAACAAAAGTGCATTTGCAAGCAAGCACTATGACGTACAAAATCATCATTGTATGTAATTACAAATGCTGGTTTCAAATAATAGCACCTCGTGTTCCAATCCGTTATACCAAAGGAGTTGCACAATACGTACACAGTGAAAGCTGGAAAATGCAATTAAGCATTCATAAATAAGGGGCCGTCCACAAATGATGTCACGCTCCTAGGGGGGGAGGAGGTCGACGTTGCGTGACGGTTTGTGACATGGGGGTAGGGGGGGATCTGAACAATTGTGACATCATGCTTTTTAATTCAAGTCATTTTGCACTTTTGTGTGAATATTTAGGTTGTATAAAAACCGGGTTAAAATGCCTGTTTATAGACCAGAGTAGTAGTCTGCTGTCTGTGTTTTAATTATATTATCCTCCGAATTCAGGCGCCCATCTATCATTGGCTGCAAATAAGTCTGTCACAGGTGCAATGCAATGCAAACGTCTTTTTGGGTCATGTGACATATTTTAAACGAAAAATGTCAAACGCTCATTTGTATGCAGAATTATATGCCGCTGAAGCCAGATATGCAAAAACAGCAAAAAGCTAATGATTTATGGAAAGACCTAAAATTGGGATTTAAAGGAAAGGAGTTGCTTGTCAATGTAGATTGATAATTGATATAATTATCCGTAGGTATAGGGGGGGGGGGTCAAACAATTGTGACATAATTTTGGGGGGTCAGACGTGTGACAATGCGTGAAATGGAGAAGGGGGGGGTAAAAAAAAAGATAGAAACTTGCGTGACATCATTTGTGGACGACCCCTAATGAAATTCTGAATTAGAAATTCATGTACATTACCAATTAAATTAAATACGTAGTGTTAATAGAAGACTATAAAATGAAAACTATTTTACAGGCACGTGTTAACAAGCGTCATCCTTAAATACACACGTATGTCAAATACAAGTTATTACATTGTAAAAATATTATTTCGCAGTCAGTATGGTTGCATGTCATATACAGGGTGTTCCACAAATTTTTCTCAGTCCAGAAAATTGAACTGTTTCCTTTCATGACTGAGATATTCATTGGAATATGTTATGATCGCGGGCCATGTACACCCACCTAGCTAACCTTTAAATGTCAGGCACAGCAGCAACACGTGATCAAAATAAAAAGCAAGATAAGCTAGCTGGAAGACAAGCAGAAAAGCTGCTGCCAGGGGTTTTCCTTTTTCACCGTAAATTCGATATAAATTCGCCCGTCACCTTATCGGGCATAAACCTTGCTCAATTAGACTAATTTGGCAATGCTCTACAACTTTCAAATTGGGACTAGGGTTCTAACTCAGACCATGAAAAGATTGAATTCAATGTAACAACTTTTGCTGTACATTACAATGGTTATCTCGGTCATAAAAAGTGTCATTCCAATTTTGTACGCAATATATTCAGTTTGATTTGATAATTTTAGAACATTACTCGAAATATTTAAAGATGACATAAAATTAATACATTATTTGCCCAAAAAAATTCCTCTTTAAAGCTCTACAAACTGGAAGTTGATGCACTTACTTGGACTGGATTTTGTAGAGGATCCAAATTACGTGCCATTCCTTGCTAGAGTTCTTGATCATGATCTCCTTTGGTATTTTCTATGAAGCTGAAAGATATAGAAAGGACTCACAGATCAAAAAATATAACAATCCCATAAATATAAATTATCACAGATGCAAATAATAGCCAATACTATTTGCATGTCATTCCTTGTAATAACTTTTTGTAAGGAGTTGGAAGGAATATGTCTGAGCTCATAAAATAATTCTTTAATCTTTGGAAAATGGACATCACAAGCTTCTCATGGTAGTTTAAAATATCTGTCCCTTATAAACCTTATTTCTCACAAGAAAACCTTATAGAGGCACCCTGCTCTTATAACACGAGTTTTCTGACAATGCCAATTTCGAGTTTATATATGGCGCAATAGATCATTAATAAAACGAATTTCATTGAATGTGCACTGGAAAATGGTTACGCACTATTGAAATTTCATGATAGTGTCACTTCACTTCCATCACTAATTGAATAATTTCAAAATTTGAAATTTGTAAATATTTGGAATATACCAGGTACAAGGGCAAATCCTTTGTAACAAAATCATTTATGTAGATGGAAAATAAGACAAGAATATATCCATTAGCGGGGGATACAACGATTTTTATGTATCGGCTGCGCTTGTGGCCCTTTATAATGTGGTCCCACAGTACAAGAACTTGCACGAACAACACGAAGAACATAGAAAATGATAGCCAATTTCCCTGAATTGTGCACGTCATTTATTTTTCATATAACTGTTATATAATATTTATGCAGTGATGTTTTCTTGGTAGTTCATTGCGGACAATACCATTGGAAACAATGCAGTTTTAGTATCCTTTCCAATCAATAGCCATGTGTGTCCACTATACCAGCTACCCACTATAAATACTCCTCTGCAACTGGGTATGGAATCACACAGTGATAGTGAATGTGTTTTACTTGCTAGTTTGTCATTTGCAGCAGAATAAATGTAGATTGGAGCCAAAATGTTGGTCAAACTGTACAAAGGAGGACTTGGCTAAAATTACGATTACACGTTTTTTCATTTCTTGCTTCAATATTTTAAACAAAAACCAAGCTCATGAAAACAATCAAAAATTATTACCGTTTTATACATTTGCAAATTGTGGATGCTACCATAATCGTATTTTCGAAATCCATGCAAACCGAACTGTATAATACATAAATAGTTATTAACCTATGCATGTGCCACTTCAAATGTTGAAAGAGTAAATTTATGTAGTATTCAAATATCGTACTTAGCTGAATGAATATTAATTAAATTCTAATACCTGTAAGCAGTGTTTGAGAACTTGCAATGATTCTGAGCTTAACATTCTATAAAGGGTCAAACTCAAGGATTCCTATAATAAGATATACAATGCAAGTCAGAGTATTTTGACAAATATGCAATTGCAATGAAACATTCCATCGAATCAAAGATTCATTACATTAGTTATATTTAATGACCTAATAAATATGACCTTTAACTTCAAATGTACGTTTCATGGCAAAATTGTTAATATTTATAAATATTGAATTGAAAGTTTTGTTGTCACCTGATCAAAACCAGATGGTTTGTCACCATATAATTGAATTTGATTAAGGAATACCACAGAACGAATAATGTTGAATAATTCATTCTTGTAGTATTCAGAATTAATTTCTCCTAAAAACTGCCCATCTGGAATGATGTTCAAAATCTGTTTTTTGGGGGAAAAAAGCTAAGTTTAACATTTCCTGCTCGATTTTCACAAGATATATATTATTTTAAATGCTCTGATTTTTACCAAATTTATAATACTGCTCAGCATAGGTATCTCCATTTGATGCCCTGCAATGTTTATTGGTCCCAGTGCAATGACAGCTTTGACCTAAATGGCAATGCCTAACATGGCATATATTGTTAATTTTGCATGGCAAGACAACAAAATGCACCTTGTCGTTGTATTCCACTTGAGATGCCAATAAACCCATTACAATAATATTTCCACTAGAGTGCCCGACTAAATACAGTTTGCTCGTTCCGGTAAAGTTCAAAATGTAATCGATCATATTTGGAAGATCACCATTGATATGTTCATCCAGGCTGTAAAAAGACATAACGTATGACAGTGATGATACATTATTTGTATTGCATTCCTGCAAATCATCATGCAGCTGACACCTGTTCATTGCAAAAATGTCACATTTATTGGTCTTTGGAAAACTAGAACATGTATAGGGTGGGACAGAATAACAGGCGATTTTCAGAATACTTAGTAAATATTACGGTCTCTAAGTTATTAATTAGGAAAGTTTTACTAAATAAAAGGTCTATTGAAACCGGCGGACCTTCTATCTACATCCTTTTTTAAACGTGAACAATGTGAGATCAATCAAAAATACCTTGCCACCTCACCTTTAATTCCAATCTAAGTTTCACATATGTAACTTATTGTGTAAGGAATTTCACAAACCTATATTTCCAAAAGTCGGGGTCATCTGCAGAAATGTTGTAATTAAATCGAGTATATTGATTTCCACGTAAATTTGCAATCCATACATCGTATCCGTTGTCTGCCAGAAAATAGCCTAAACAATATGTTTAAATGCACGCATAAATGACTCCAGGATATTATGACGAGATTACATTTCACCAACTAACTGTGAGGCCTATTTTACATGCCCCAATTATTCAATCGTAGATCACTGCTATAGACACTTCATCCCATATGAAACACTCACGTCAGTTGTTATTTGGGCACTTCGATAGCAACAGTTCAAAATTAAGACCACGAATTGCAAACCTTCCATTCCGTTTTGCTTGAGTTATGAATCAACGACATTTCTATAAAATTCTGAAACCGGAATTCCATTAATTATGGACGAATGAGGGCCTATCTTTAGAATCAGGCATACCTTTGTGTCTATACAGGGTGGGGCATAAGTAACGCTTTTTTGAGAATAACTTGTGAACGCT
>WWPM01022804.1:0-12775 GCA_023279145.1 Glomeris maerens
GCTCTGCAGACCCGCAAGTCGCAACGCACTCGTCGCGCACCGTACCCGTTTGCGTGACTATGTTTGTTCGAATGTTGGTGATTAATCGTTCTTTAAATTTTGTCGAGGACGACTTGTGTGAACGGCCGATTGTAAACGAATAACAGAAGTGTTAAGTTACGTAAGAGATATTATCAAAAGCGCCTTTGTTTACGTCGGAGGGGGAGGAGTCAGAGAGAGTCAGAGAGGAGCGAGAGGGAGAGAAAAATTAAGTGATAACCAACAAGTCGAGTTTCATTGTTCTCCGTGTTAATAAACAGTTATTACGTTAATGAAGTTGTTTGATTAATTGTAATCCACAACTAAGCCACATATAAAAAGTCTGCACTTTTGCACCCACTCCTAGCTATAATCCCACCAATTATGCATTTGTTAGAAGAGGGTGCTAATTGGCTTAAATAACAGCCAACACTGAAAACTTTTAGCTTTATTTGCTAAAAAAAATTGTTTTCAAAATGTCTGATGCCAGAATTGTGTTTGGCATGGTCAATTATGGGGCACAACAAATTTGAAGCGTGAAAATCAGATGAATAATAACATCAATGCATTTTCTACTAGTATTTAGAAACTTGGAAATTTATTTCCAGAAAAGCCAAACTGGACATGCAAATTCTGCTACTAGCTAAATAGTGATAGTATTTATAAATTGTTATTTCATACTTTGGATTGCAAAAAAGTAGCAAATGCATTCCATGAACATTGTACAGTAGAGTCTCGATTATCCGCGGGGGGTCGGGGCTCAGCCTTCCGCGGATAATCAATTCGGCGGATAACGCGGAGCTTCGCCCAATTATTATTTTTTTACGATTTACGCGCACTGTACGTACTACGTACTGTTCATATATACGAAAACGTATGTGCTTTACATGTGTAAACATATTTACATTATGCCTCTGTTGTCTAAAGAGCAACTGAGTCTTTGTTGGGCGTGGCAAAACACTGCCGGTCGTCCAAAGTTTGGCTTATCCGACCGGTTTATCCGAGTATTTCCGTGTTAACCGCGGTGATATCGCGGTTAACACGGAGCCCTCGGTTGTGACATGCACCGCGGTTAACACGGAGCATCGGATAACCGGGAATCGGATAACCGGGACTCTACTGTATTAGAATATGATTGATAGTACCATCTGTAAGACAATTCTCAGTGTCAAAGGGTTCCATATAAAATTTTCCGAAAATATTCAATTTTCCTAAAATATGAGGCATGTAAAGAAAATGAAAGAGCATAATTTTTATAAAATTTAAAAAATTAATATACGAATAACTTCAGAGAAGTGAAAATATAAAAATATGGAAGTGCCACCCCTCACACGGTCATTTCCTAGAAGGACTCAGTTGCAGATAGGTGCAGGTGCAAATAAACAAGCTAGCCTTTCCAAACTACCCTCCAAATGATGTTGCAATAGGGTTAGAAATAAATTTGTGTCACAGAGTCATGTGTCACACCAGCTGGCGTCAAAGTGACTTGGTTCAATCAAAATTGTGTCACCGGCACGTATCATGTAAATGACGTCACGCTGCAAATCTTGCAAACTGTGCCATCTACTATGCAAAAACTCACCTATATGCACTTGTCGGACCAGCCTTAAAAGTGAATTAGTTGATGCTTTTATAATGTTTAACACGTCATCAACTACAACTATTACATTTGTAATTTAGCTTTATTTTTTTAAATGATAACATAAAATTTATATAATGGTTTTCGAGGTGCGCATGCACACTTTTAAGGCAGCATATTGGAATAGTTGAAGTCTGATGTGCTACTTTCTGTGGATGGCTCCACATCATCTGCAATTTCCTTACTATCCGCATCAGCCACCTTGTCCGTGCTGTCTTCATCATCATCGAGTTTTATTCGTTTTTGACTTCCTTCGCTCTCCATAGAAACCTTGTCACATTGAAAAAATTATCAAATTATATTAGTATATCACAAAAAATGCCATCACCTAGCTCAAATGAAATCATTAAAAAACCCTTTTAAAAAAAAACGTTTTACAAAAATGCACTAAAAATTAAAAAATAATTTGCACCCATTTAAAATTTACAAAGGCAAACGTGGGGCGCATTTGTCTCTGTATGAAACAGATGCACATAGTGATGCGCCCCACGTTTTCCTATAAAGTTGTAAATTTTAAATGGGTGCAAATTATTTTTTTAATTTTTAGTGCATTTTGTAATACGTGTTTTTTTTTGAAAAGGGTTTTTATTTCAGTATTATTTTAGCATTTTTAGTTATGTTATTAAAAACTTTGTGGGTCGCAGCACTATATAAGTTGTTCAAAAACGTTTTCAAGCGTCCCTTGCAAACTGTGTACTAGTCGCTGATACCATAACCCCCTGGGTGGTGCTTGTACTCGCCAGCGAAGCATCCGTTACGGACCGGTCTCACTGCTGTCCGGGAAGGGGCGAAGTGAAACGCAGGACGCTTGTGTGTGTGTTCAAGAATGGATACGTTACCGCTAAAGTGCAGTAATCGGTTAATCTACAGATTAACGGCTTTCGCATCCGTTAAAGTGCGAAATTTCGCAATCCGGCGGAGTTTATAACTGCAGTTATATAGAAAATATGCATGTTAAGGGTTAGGAAACCTAATCTAACCTTCAACATTGATATTTACTATACACAATTGCAGTTACGGACACATTAGTCGTTATTGGCGTAGGCAAAGCTTTGGCAAAGGGCAATTTTCAGAAATGCAAACAAGCGGCGAGAAGACGCGCCCAAAAACCGAAATAACATATTGGATGGAAATGGATATCGATATTAATAATACCCATATCTTAACTGCAGTTATAAACTCTGCCGGATTGAGAAATTTCGCACTTTACCGGATGCGAAAGCCGTTAATCTGTAGATTAACCGATTACTGCACTTTACCGGTAACAGATACACAATGATCTTGTTTTAAAATTATAATTTTTAATCATACTAAAATACAGGGCACGTATTTAATCTTACCATTGAATCTCTTGGTGGGTCCTGTGGCTCAATGTCACACGAAAGCATGGCAGAGTCAACCGTCACTTGCATGGACATAAGGATGCCCTCATGGCCAGCAAGCCCTGGACACTTGACATCCATTTCAAGGAGAAGCGCCTGTGCTCCAGAAATTATCTTGGGGCTGAATTTCCTTGATATTTCGCTCTTCATTTTGCCCACAACATTGGCACCTTGAGGATCCGAACTCTGGCGCTCCATCGCAACTACTGTATTTCCATCTTTGGCGAAGCTCGCCTGCGTCTCCTGTTTATATGTATCTCCGTAGACTGTAGTGATCGCATTGAACAAACTGTGACCAACAGGTGCTACTCGGTCTACATGATCATCAGAACTGGAAGGTGTTGGCAAAGGGGGTTCGGAAGAATTAGTCGACCCGCTCGAGACTATATCTGCCATGTCTGTGGGGGATGAAATTTCACGTTCGTCTCCAACAATCACAGGTGTCGCGTCTTCTTGGACTATCGGCTGGATTGCAGACGAGTCATCTTCAGAAATGTCCGATGATTCACTAAATCGACTGCTGTACATATCATCTATCTAGTGAGGTTAATTTCATTGTTCGTAGATGACAGAAACATTTGTCAATACCAAATGGAACTTCAAATTTTGTAGATAACATGCATTTCTAACCATGTATTCGCTAACAGAGGGACTTGGACTTCTGGTATCGAGCATATGACTGGAAAAAGAAATTCAAAAAGCATCAAGTAAATTTCCAAAGCATCAAGTAAATTTCCAAAACACCAATATGTTTTTCAGCATTGTGCCAGTGTCATTTTTAAACAATATTTCCTCAACTATAATAGGATTAATAGTATAATTAACACGAAATTTCATTGTAGCATTTTTTCAGCAGCACCAATATGATCGATGTCCCAATTAAATACTGGCAATTTACAAACTCAGATTAACTTGCTCTGACACGAATAGCCCAGGATTAGAGAAGTTATTTACACGGCTTCTCGGAAAACAGAAAGCATTCCTTCAACATTGACGTTGCAATTCTCCATGACCTCCTCAACAGTTGAACCTTGAATTTTGTCTCGGTGGATGAAATGTAAGATATCTGGCATTGCCATGAGGCGAGACGGTAAATCTTGTAATATCCATCGTAGAATGACCCAAAGAGTGAGGTTTTCACTGAAAAAAAATCACAGTTTAGAATTTTCATCATTTGCAAAATAGAAGTGTATAGACTTTTAAGTTTGAGGCTAAATAAATTATTATAGCCTTAACTCTGTTAATTTAAACCTGTCAAGTTTGAAGTGTGGCGACAAAAAAATTCCCCATAAAATGTCCTCGGTGACATACACAAAGTTGGGATCATCAGCAGCATCGATTAACAACGAATTGATAAGTTCAATTCCATCTCGTTTCGTGAAATACGGGTAACAGCTTTCGATGCATCTCCAAACATGTATGATTGTACATGCCGGATCGGTATGCATAAACTTCGTACACAGGGTGAGCAATCCTGCATACAACGTAATGTCAATTTATAACGGCGCAATGTTGCGTTTGTTACTTATTCGACTTACTTGGGATGTCGTAAATTTTTGCAGTAGCGTAAAGAGTGATCACGTTGTTGCACTGCAAAATTATTTCGCCAGAATACATCCATTTTAAGATTGTCGCGAAGTCATTTATAAAGATGTGGCGCAAAGAAGTAGTGGTAACAGTGGGAATATCCTCTCCATAAGATACCAACTTTGCCAAATACGCACTGTGCATGGCTATGATGAGTCTATAATAATCACATAAGGCACACTGAATAAAATGCTATAATTTATTGCATGTTGTGGATTGCTGTTAAATTGCTACAAATTTATGAAATGTATTATTGTAATAAAATATATGCCTAAAAACCATGTTCATGTATGTGCTATGATGGGATCAATGCGAATAACGGTATTTTATTTCCACAAGAATCATTCCATAAAGTCGTTCGAAATCAATAATAACGGAAAATTACTTGTGAACCGGATACTTTTTATCGCCTACTTCAATGGTGAAATCAGTTGGACAGTTTTTCAATGTCAAGCGAATATTTTCCACCAGGTCCCTGTGATCGTCGCAATACTCGTTGACGTACAATTTGTACGTTGGCCATATACTCTCCATAATTGCTGGTAGCAGGCTGGAATCTATACCAAGAGCAATGACAAAATAGTATAGCTATTACAAGAAAATTTGGATATTCCATTCCTCATCTATCGTTTCCTTATAGTCCCAGAGTAGCGAATCGAAGTTAGAAGAGCGCTGAATTGGACTTTTAAAGTCTACAAATTTGAGAAAACCTGGACCAATTACAATGATGTCGACGTTATAGTCGTCAGATTGCAAAACTAATTCAGGAATTGAATTTCGAATGTTTCTCTGTTCACATCACCGCCCCCTTGTCTGATTGGCTGCAGCACACTGTTGTGTATGTTTCGCATGCTCAACAGCATTGGCTAGAAATTAACAGTCGCCCCAATCCGGCGCGTGTTCAGGAGTTATCACTCGTTTGCGGAGGCTACCCTACCGGTGTTGCCACTGGAGCATAGCCCGGTCCATATAGCAAATACAGTTATTATTTGTATTGAAAATGGCAATTGTCTTAATTTTTGCATTATCTCCGAATCCAGACTAAATTCTTAATATTTATCAGTTTCAATATTGTTTTGACGTATGCACTGATTTCACGCAGATGTGTTACGGCGCTTCATATATTACGTAGCTGCACTGCAGCTTCGCAACACTTCTCCCCATTTTCGTCTGCAACACCGTCATATAAACATCATTTATAACGATGCAAGCCTAAAATTCAAGTTTTCAATGCGTCTTATAACTTGGTGATTACTTTAAACACTCTTCATATGAATATTGTATACCGAATCCGATTCTTTGTTGGAATTTTAGTTTGTAATTTGCTTTCAATTCGACTTTTAGAGAATTTTGTGGAGTGGAAATTTCACCATCATTTAGGCCTAATTCAGCCGTTTTTGCTCCATCGTGACTTAAAACCTGCAAATGAGCTATGACATCGACGATGGCAGCCAAAAGCTAAGTGCACAAGGGTTTTGTCATTAAACGTTCTTGCGGATTTTATTTCTGGAGATTTTCGTCACTGTATTCCCCTTCCGTCATTACAAGCCAATTCCAATGGATTCTTCGAATCGGTAAAATTTGGGCACACTGTTCGTTTCCTCTGAAACAATTACACTGAAATTAGGAACAACTACACTAAATTAGGGCAGTGGATATTCGCCATCGGCGGCGAATAGCGCTTGGAGGCTATTCGCCATCGGTGGCGCATAACATATAACACCGCTACACGGATATTCGTCACCAATAAAAAAAACAATTGAAACCTCTGAATTTTTTTTTCGGAAGAACAGTGAACCAGCCTCCTCGGAACCCAGTGTATTTCAACAAATTTTTATTGCAACAACGCCAACTATATATACAACAAATTATAAAACAATCATATAAAACTGAACAGGTCAAACAGTTCTAGACTTCCAAAAATTAAAAGAATGTCAAAAACAAGAAACAATAAAAATTTACCCGTAAGCTCACCCCCTCCCAATGGGTGGGGTGGGCTTCCTGGGTTATCTAAATCAAAAATTTGCACAAATACAATAATGGCAACATTGACAAATTTCAAATGACATGAAAAATATATAATGTATTGACAGTTAAAAGAATGAACTAAAGAAGTAAACTAATACTTGCAATGTGCATTTTTTCGAGTTATAAAGATTTTGGTATGTTATTCAAATTTACATATTTTTTGAAATTTTTATATTTTTTGGATGAAGTTTGCATTTTTGGAATTTCATGCAAATTTTGATATTTTCATATAGTAATTTCAATATTTTGAGATTTTAAGTCAATTACATTTTTATGTAAATTTTTAAAGAACGGCAGGGCACAGTTGCACTGTTTTGACACCGCTGTCTCGCTTTCACCCCTTAGAATTTTGTGGCATTGACCAAAATTTTAGTTTCTGCCCAACAAATATTGCCCAGTCAAATTAGACAAATCGAGAGAAAAAATCCCGGAGTTTTGAAAATTTCAAGAAAATAAAAAGTCCTGGTGGGTGGCGGGTGAGCTCGAGGGGGGAGGTGCCTTTATAGGCGTCATTTTTTAGTTTTTTGCTCGTATCTCAAAACCTATCGCTCGTAGCGAAACAATGTTTGATAGCGAATTAAAGCTAATGACATTGTCTACAACAATTATTCTATGCAACATTTACGTAGGACCTATAGCTTCGGAACTACAGGACTGAGAAGATACAGTATTTCCAAAAATTGTTGTGTATTCACATTTTATTGTTATAATTCTTATGGGTATTTGATATTAAAAATAACAGGCAATGTAAATTATGAATTTTTAATAAACAATCATGTCAAGGTCGTATTAATCAAGCATCTCATCTTTGTTCTCGGTCTCCTCTTCGTCCAGATACTCATCGTCAACTGGAGGGCCATTGGTGCATGCACCTTTGCAGTTCCCACACACTGTTGTGCAGTGGATTCCCGCTTTGCGACAGCCACAACGCATCCCACAGCCTGTGGTACAATTACAAAAAATTGTGTTGAGGACTGAGGCGGGGGCAGCAGGTTCTACAGTTGTAAGGGGTCGAAGATTTCCATCGACGCCCTTCACCCAACCCCAGTCTGTAGGTGGAAGCTGATTGCCCAACCACTGTTGAACTTGCAGGTACACTCTGTGAGAATGCTGCTGGGCAGATCCTTTTGTAGGTGGCAAGGATGGTAGGTCTGGTTTGACCTTTGTGGTAGACTTGAGGAAAGCCAAGTATCGATGGGTGTTGAGGTCTTTTTCGCGGGCATGGTACAACGTGAGAAACATGCGCTCACCGGCTTCAGTGACCTCCTGCAGTGTTGAAGAGGATTTGTAGAACACATTAGAGATGCATTTCAGGCTGTGGTCTCTGCTGAACAATTTAACCATCTTTGACTTGCCTTTCCTCAAGATGGATGAGGTAGTGTCGCATCCACTAAATCCATGAATGAATAGGATGCTTTTGGCGAAGTCAAGTTTTTGTAATTCCAAGGATGAATACATTCTGGTTTCCACTTTCCCTCTCCCTGGTTTAACGAACAGTATATTTCTTTTGGGTGGAGCTAATGCTGTCAACAAGACCAACAAATCTACATCTTCACCTATGACAGCAACATTTTCATTGGAAACTGCTTTTTCTACTGCACACGACACAATCGTTGTGTCAGCATCAGCCTCAGCCTGTCTTACTTCAATTCCCTCTGTGATCATTTTCTGAGACAACATACTGATAAACTTGGCCTTGTTCTTCACATTACCAAGGAAGTGTTCTTGCTGAACCGTCACCGCCATTCCTTCGGTGAAATCAATGTCAACTGACGTCTTGCTGTTGGTTCGACGCTGTTGTTCAGCACGTTTTGTGCTGTTGATGGTGTCTGTGTAACAATCAAACACAACAGTGCAGCGTTCACCGTAGTGTCTCTTGGTGTAAGTCACATGCTGGTTGAAGATAATGGAGAATGTTGAGCCTGTACTCCACTTAACGCGATGTAACAGGAAGCCACCATCGATCACATTTACGCCGAGCTTGAGATCTGCACTGTTCTGATGAACTGGGAAAGCTTCATATAAAGCCGACTTCTTCGTCTTTCTCATCCCGTTTTCATCAAAAGGAGACAAGGGAAACGGCGCCAACTCGTAACACAGAAGATCTTGCAGATCCTCGTCATTCTTTTTTGAAATCGCGACTCTTTGGAATATCAGAAGTGGATCTACAACCTCCGCTACATTATTAATTTTGATTGTGCTGTTCATGGATGCCAAGGATAAGACTTTGTCTTTTCGAGCCTGTTTGATCTCGCCAAACTTTTGCCCTATCACCTTCCTCATTGTGTTTTTTCCTTCTTCCAAAGCTTTGTGGCAATTTACGACACTGTTTGCAACCATACCTGTTGCAAGAGAAACTAGTAAAGGCAATTCTGTAAAGGGAGGGTGCAGAGCAAACCACTCAAAGATCTTCTTCCTGTCTTCATCATTTCTTGTTTGTCGTGACGGACGGTAATCCACATGCTGCTCCCCTGTTGAAATGTGCAGGCCAGCAAAGTCTTCCAATGCAGAGCAAATGGATGTTGCTGCGGGTGCCCCACCAACCCACTTTGCTAACACTGCCTCAGTCATCCCTCGTCCACTTGTCAGCCCTCCATGTGTCTTCATGCTGCGCATCAAAGTGAGCTCTATGGTCATATCAGACCAGTTTCCTGATCCAGGAGAATCTGATCTACTCACTGAGAAATAGCCATTTTTGGCAAAATTTTGGTATTCGTGGGGGTGGGTAGTGGGAAGAGCACGCATATCCTGTAGATATAAATGAGCACATTTGGCATACTGCAAGTGGCCACTTGCATGAAAGAAAGGTATCATTTGCTGGATGGAGCACAGGTGCAATTCCCAGTTTCCAGAACGCTCTGCTTCGATGAACTGTTTCATTACAGAAACCATGTGAAAATATTGAACCCACAGGGCAGCAGTGGGTCCATGTCCCTTCATGGATAAGAGTGCATTTTCTAATTGTTGTTGGAGGAAGCCCAAGTGAGCATTTTGCTTCATCATATCTTGGGTAAGTGTGTTATTTTTCAGTTTTTCTAACAAGTCAGTGACTTCTTTCTTCTGTTCAACTGATATCTCCAGACTGTTTAGAATAATTTCAGCCAAGACGGTCTGAACAAGCAGGTGCCCTCGCACAGCTCTGCTAAAGGCATGGCCAGTCAGCATCTTATCTACTGAATTTGCAGCAAAGACAGTACAAAGCACTTCTTTCAGACCGCTTCCTCCCATTATGTGACCAATGCTTCCCAAATATGACATCAATAGGTGAAAGCCGCCCAATCTGACTACAACAGATTTCATAAGTGGATCGTCTTGGCATGATGCTACAATTTCGCGACCTTTGATGTAAAGTGGCTGGTCAAAAGTGATATAGCAAGTCTTCATTCCATGCTGATTGCACTGGGTGGTTGCATATTTCAGGGCAGTGTAAATTGTGTTATAGTCACTAGGAGGTGCATTTATGAATGGTAGTGGCAGTACAGCACTACTCCCTGGAGAATTTCCTTCATACAGACCCCGCATATAACCCTTCCACTCAGGAATGCCCTCAATCCTGAGCCACTTCCCAGCAATCCATAAAATATCTGACAGTATGGGAAAAGGAAAGTCTGGAACAGGGTAACGATCACTCATGTCCTCAACAACAATAGCCTGCAACCCAATTTTACCAATGTTTTCATATATTTCCAGTGAAAGGACCCCTGATGTTCCAATGTCTTGAGCAGAGGGGGCCGTTCTCAACCTTGCTATTGGCAGAGCAGGAAGAAGCTTTCGTGCTGGCGTAAGGCACTTGATACCGCCCATGCTGTGGAATGTATTCAAGCCATCCAATGTGGTGACGTTATAGTCAGCATTGTCAAACACATCCTGGCCGAATACACCTTGTTGAATGGGTTGTTGCGGATTGTGAATGGCAGATATCTCAAACATTTGAGCATCATTATATGAGGCACTGAATCCCAAATTTGCTAGCAAGTTCACCAAGCTCTTTGCACCAAATTTTCGATGTATGAAGAAAGCAATACCATGCATAATAGGGGAAACAAAAGAACGAGGGCGAACAGCGCTTATGATGGCATGGGCAAGAGATACTACTTTTTTCTTAGCTTTCACCTGATCCCGGTTCCTTGAACTTAAAAGTGTTTCCAAGAAAACAGATAGAGTAGAAGGGACCATTTGCTCGGCCTCATTAAAGAAACCATCACTTGTGGGGTAATGACTGGTGTCATAAGCTTGACTCTGTATGTCTTCTTTTATTATAGCAGCAGCAGTTCGAATCACTCGCAGGCGTTCTTCTTCTGCAGTTCTTCCTCTAGAACTGCCATCATACCACGATGCGTTCAAAATTTTGTGACCCGCATCCCGGAAGCAAAGCACAGTGCTGTGCTGGGAATGCAGCTGGGTGATTATTAAGCGATGACCATACGTCTCCTTCAGCTTATGTTTGACCGTTTTTACTGACGGCTTTTCCCCAGTAATTGCATCCATCACATCATGTAGGGAATACTGACAGTCTTCTGTGTCATTCAGGAAAGTATAGACATCTTCCATAGCAGTTGAGACATAATCATTGACATGATGTCTTCTTTTCCCACCGGTTGAACGCTTCCTCGAAAAGAACTTTTTGCAGCAGTTGTCATGATAAATTGCCTCAGCTGCAACCAAATCACCGACAATACTGATCCGTCTTGAAACTTGTTGTCCCCATGCATCCTCCCGTACAGTGGCAGCATCCAACACGGATTTTTTCATCTCTATGGTGCGTACCTCATAAACTTGCTGACGTTGTTGGACAGGTTTTTTCTTCTGTTTCCGATGAAACTCATCATCAATCGCTTCACAGCAAAAAAAACATTTGGCTTTGAAATCAAATTCAGGTGCACTGGAGCGCCGAGAGCACGCTTGCGAAGTCGATGGCTTGTTTCTCAAATCGGCGGCAATGGTATCTGGTCTGGTGTAATTTTTCCGACAAGATGTGTGAACAACTCCACAGGTTTTATTTTTGAAACTGTCCTTCATCCCATCACGCCTTGCAATGCTGGCCCTCAGCAGTCCTCGCATTCCCCTTTCATGAACAACAGCCCTGTCACTGTCAACAGTCTCTTCGCAAATCAAACACCTCTCACCCATGATGAGGCAAGGGTGGAATCACTGTAAATGCAATTTGTAATATAGTACATACGTATATAAGATATGGTGAATTCCACGTAAGTGTAACACAAAAATTATGCGTCCGCAATGACTTTAAAAGCTAATTCCTTGTGTGCTATACCTTGGATTTTCTTGCTGTTTAACTTTTATAAAACTAGGATAGCCATAGAAATCATATTGACTTGAAAAAAGAACTTTAACAGCCGATTTGATATTTAATAAGCATACACCAAGGTCACCTTTCATGGTGAAATTGAGGTGCGTCAGCAACACACACTTTGAAAATAAATATTGTTTAATTGGTTATGGTAAATAAATTTTGAGCTTTTTTATCTCAAATTTCATGGTCTCCCAGACATATTGGCAAAAAAAAATTGTTAAATATCACAAAACACATAATAAATATATATTTAAATAAAGAATTTAACGATGCAAATTTGTGCGTCAGCAACATGGAATTGCCCATATGTACTACCTTAATAATATACAATTATGTAATAGTCTTACCAATGTGAAACAAATGTAAATTAGCTTGATATGACACCAACAGTAAAAGAATAGACAAGAACGGAGCTATATTAAACGAATTCGTTGTATTGAACGAAAAGCGTGTGTACCTGACAGGGACAATCTGCCAATGGGATGGAAGGGGAAGGGCAGAGCCTGGTGAATCCTCCTTGTACTACTGGAAGAGCTGCCCATGGGGAACGCCTTGCTATATCCCTCCCCTGGCCATCGTTCATCTCCCTCACAATAAAACTGATAACTTGAGAACTATTGCCTATACTTTTTTTCATATTCAGGTTATGTAAAAATGTATGTTTGAAACCATTTACAATGAAGTAAAATGAAATGTAGTTCAGTCCTGAGTAAAAATGAACACTTCTGAAGCTCATAGCTTCTAAGCTATTGGTCCTTCGTAAATGTTGCATAGAATAATTGTTGTAGACAATGTCATTAGCTTTAATTT
>WWPM01022810.1:0-38268 GCA_023279145.1 Glomeris maerens
TAACCGCGGTGATATCGCGGTTTTCACGGAGCCCTCGGTTGTGACATGCACCGCGGTTAACACGGAGCATCGGATAACCGGGAATCGGATAACCGGGACTCTACTGTATATGGCAAATCAAAGCTACTATACGGAGTCCTATTAACTACCTCCTATCGCATTTTAAATCTAGAATGTATCTATCTACTGAGTGAAATTCAAAAGACAAGCCTGAAATTATAGCGCAATAACCACAAAAATTGAGTAATAATTTTCTGAAAGAGAAGTAACTTGAGCCACCTTGTTTCACATTGGCGAGTGCATACCAGGGGATTTTTTTCTAATATATGACTACGTGACATTTTACTGGGAGAGATGGAATTGACTATAAATATGGCCTTAAAAATCACCACTTACAATGCAAAATTAACGATACAGTCCTCCCTCGTTAATCCGGCAGATATGGGACCAGCCCCCCGCCGGATTATCGAAAACGCCGGATTACCAGATAATTACTAATAATGACGCATTTTAACAGCCGAAACTATATTATTTTGTACACATAGCATATAGGGTATGTATGATACACTTTTGTATTAAAGGTTGAAGATTAAAGAGATGAAACAATACCAATAAAGAACAAATTTACTTGTTTTGTAACAATACAGTGGAACCTGTATAAATTACCCGTTCATCTTGAAAACCTGCATATATTGAACGTAAATTTTGCTGCACGTTTGCCCATAGACTTAACATTGCGCTGAACCTCTTTATGTTGAACCACTCCATCTTAAAACTTGAACATAATTTGAGTCCACTCAATGACATTTTCACACTTTTGAACCCTTTCAAGTTGAACTTATCCCTTTTATCCAACCTGCCTCAACCCCAAACAAAGAGAGTGAGACTTTGCCCATTACACCTGTACTACTACCCTGCATTTCAAGTCAAGAGGCCTTAGATATGGTTCAAAAATTGAAAGATTATGCTATGAATAACGATGTTTCAACATGCTTCAGCATATGAAAACATGTTGCTGCTCCAGATTGAGAAAAAATATATAATGGGAGACAAACAACTATTCCCATGATTTTCAAGAAAATTTAATGTTTTTTCTCGGATTTTTTTATTTGTCTAACTTGAACACCCGTATAAGTTGAACGTTTTTTGTTTTATCTTGGGCGTTCAACTTTGACAGGTTCCACTGTATTATAGACGAAGCTGCAGGTAGAGGTAATAAGGACGAGTTAACTTAAATTCTACTAGACACAATTAACATTGCGCACAGCGATAATAAATGCCTACCTCCTGACAAATGTACGAAAAAATGTTCATGAGGGAGGCCAAAAAACGCCGGATTACCGGATGCGCCGGATTATCAAAGGGCCGGATTATCGAGGGAGGACTGTATTTTAAGAATAGATCCGTTCTACTCATAAAACGATACACAGCATTCCTAGGCCTCATATGATGATGTGTGACATTTTCGGTCGTACTACACGACATTTTGGACACTGTACGTGTCACCTGCCGAATTTCTCTATAGAAAGCTGGAAATACGCCACTGGCCTTATTAAGAGCATGGCCTTATTTGGTACAATTGCCTTGTAATTAAAGTAATCTTTGAATACATGACAAATAAAAAATAATCCATAGTAAAATAAACTGAATGCATATTATTGCCAACATTTTGCCGTTTGTAAAAAGAGATATACATTGTCAATTAAATTCCAGGTTGTTTGTAAAAAATTGTAAAAAAAATGTGCCATATTTCCTTTGGTACAAATTGTAAATGTCCAAATAATTTACCAAAAGGTCAGCAGCTATTAGACCTACTACAAGCAATTTATAAAAAATAAAACATATAAGAACTTTAAACAATGTCATTTATTTTATGGATGCAAAATTGTTAATTAATTAATTAATGTCTTAATAGCACTTAAGTTTAAATGGCTGCTTGTTAATTAAATGAAATTATCTAAATAACACGAGGCCAAAAAATAATGAATTTTGAGCTAATTGGTAAGTAGTCGGCTACAACTAACTGTTATTTTGAGTCATCCTTCTATTCAATGACAAATGACAGTATTAAAAATTGTTTATATATTTCTTTTGTCCACTCACCGCATCCGGTTTTGAAATTCGCCACACCTTCACATAGTATGTCACACTTTTTAAGATAGAAGCCATTACTACCACGTTGATAGCCGAAAGGACACACTGTTTGTGAATATTAAGATCTTAGATAGCCTGTTCATGCATAAATTATTAACACTGGAGAATAATAAATGACTTACGTGTGGAAGTGATTCAAACAAAGGGGCCAAGACCATTAGCACAACTATAAGCAAAATGGCCGACACAAATGATGCAACCTGTTGAGTGGCTAATTAATTGAATAATTATTCAATTTAGGTATAATAATGCATGCATTTACCTGAGATGTTGCCCCAGCACTTGACACAATCAAAGCCCTTATAAGTACAGTTGATGAAACATATGATGAGAAAAATGAGCCAACAATATTGCTAATGCCGACTGCAATAAATTCCTGAGGAATACACGAAAGTCCAATTTAATTGAGACATTATTTTCGCTATTTAGAGCAAGATATGAATAGGCCTATCAAAATATGGATTGCAACACAAATCACTACCAACAGCAATAAATTGAAAGGGTTGAATTTAAGGAAAATACTTGTGACAGCTTGCGTGTATAGAATACAAATTTGTGATGCATTTTATGGTTTAAATAAATCAAGAGATAAGTTTGTAGTCTTATCAACATGCTACTGTATAAGCATTGCATATATGCAATTTGATTGATATATGTATATAAAATAAATAATATATTTCTTAAAATAGCCTTCAATGTCAAATAATTTAATATTGCTTGTATGTATACCTTCCAGATTAACAGTATTTCTGAATAAAACACTATGGAGAATCTTCCACGCTTAAACACCCACAGCAATCAAGCATATTTTGTAATGTGAGCTTACTATTTACTTTGATTTAAATTATAGAATTAACATTTAAAATTTAACACTATTTTCTTAATTTGAGAATAATGATACTAATTGATTCCCACTGCTATTACTTATTCTAATTAAAACAATATTAAAACCAATATTTGATTAGAAAATCTTTGAAATCTCCAAATAATATTATCCAATTAATTCCGGATTAATTTTAATTAATTATTGAATTTACTATACTTACTTGCGACAGATTTGTTCTAATTCCTTCTCTTTGTTCAAAAAGACGACTTTGTGTCATTAAAACATTAAATACAAAGACGGAAGTAACAATGCAGTCTGATAATATATGTGGTATCATCCTGAAGCTGGGTATTGTTATGGATGGAGCACTTAAAAATGGAAAGAACCAGGTTTACTAAATAGGTCCATTAGTCCAGTATAGTATTTAGGCTTTCGGTATTAGCACATGAAAATGTACAGACCCAGTTGGAACATGTCCAAGAACAGGAACACTATATTTTTCATTTAAATGAAGATAATACGCAGCTAATATTGCGCCTACAACCTTCATGCATTGATGAACAAGAAATTGATTTCATTTATATGTAGATTTTTTCTTCAATATAACGTTCTTAAATTAATGCTTCCATATAAACTTACAAGGAATATTTCTGTTGGAATTGTAAATGGCAGATGTTTGTTACCATATCTTGTCATTATTTGGGATGAAACTATTAAGAAAGTGATACTTATTATTGACACTATGACCACAACAAGATTTGTCCCAGAAATATTGCGGAAAATTTCGATCCAATTCTAAAAAAAAAGAATAAAATGAATTATAAAATGTAAAAAACATGAGGATGTTGTGTATAGAGTTTTTGCAATTAGCAAGTAACTGATGCGTCATAAGCATCTTTACATGATTTGCTTATGGCGCAAATTAAGAACAGATTTGAAAATGTTACTCACGTAGAAAAAGGATAACATTCCATGGTGCAAATGGATTTTAATGCCTATCAAAGGCGGGAATTGAGTAGTAAGCATTACACATGTGAGACCAATCACTGATCCTTGCATTGCTGGCTTGGATAAGTACACTGATATATATCCTAAACGAAACACTCCTAAAGCAATCTGAAATGAAATAAGATATAACAATGAGAGTCATAATTGTTTGTCATATTTTGCATATAAATGTCTTACATTTGTGACTAAAAATCTAATGATATGATTGCAATGTGTGCACTGACAAATACAGTATACCTAATAATCTAATAAATTTTATGGGAACGAGTGATGCTCAGATCCTTTGGCTGATTCAAAAGTCTCATTTTAGCTTTAATAATTGTCTAATACTAAAATCAAAGTAAACCTACATTGAACAATGGCTACAAAATCATATTTATAAATTTTTAGATCATGACCAAAACTCGTGATCTGACTTATCTGCAAAAAACCAGTTTACAATAATCATCGTGAAGATTGGATTTTAGCTTTAACAAGTGATGCAGTAATTATAAAAACTGGATTTAGATGCATTGAAACTTATAATAGATTTTAGTAGATATAATAATCTCATTTTCAAAATCGGTATTTTTCAAAATTAAATTAAAGTTTGTCCCTTGTAATAGATGCAAAATCACAACAATACAATCCAAGTGTTTATTTAAATGAGGTTTTTGCATTAGAGTTTAAATTAGCAAACAATGTGTGCTCTTTATATAATCATATTTGTGCACATCAGCATTTATAGTACTCAAAATTATTAATATTCTTTTCAAAGTAGTATGTTATGAAGCACTGCACTTTAATATATCAGTGGCATAATTCAAATTAATCACATGCAATTCAAAATAGTGCCCATAAAAGCATTTTGTCACGCAGTCAATTTTGGCTTACATTTCTGTACAATTGCAATTAGTATTTATAACAAATCTTATCTTATTAAGTTAAATACGTATATTTAATACCATAATCCATCCAGTTACAAAAGACGAAGTTGTAGCCACTTGAATTTTGAATTCATCCAAATCAAACTCATGTGACTCTTTTGATGTCCCATTGACATTTTGAATAAGTGAATTAGCCAATTCAGTTAGTCCTTGTCTTTGCAGTTCCTGTGTAATCATTTTTCCTAGTATTACAGTGCAAATTGCTGATGAGCCTGCAAATGGGACATTCATAGATGAATATATAATTGATGTTTAAGTAACTTATATAAAGGCATGTTTATAGAAATATATTCAGTATACCCATAATCCCATATTTAAAAGTTCCTGTGAAGAAATACACAGCAGGTGCAACAAAAGCCGTGTATAATCCTGTGACTGGAGGCATTGTTCCTATCATTGCGAATGACATGCCTAATAACAATGCATTTGAAGCATGACATTAATTTGCAACTATGTAACTTTTATGATAGCACCCCGAATAAAATAGGATGTAATGCATGAATACATTTGAAGGTTTTGATGAAGCACTTAATTACATTTATTTTGAACTCAATACTCATTAATCACCTTGCGGTATTTGGATTATTCCTATTGTTACTCCAGCGATTATGTCACTAATCAGGCATTTTTTGATTGAATATTCTGGTAACCATTTGAATATTGGGAATATCCTGTTTATGAATGCCCAAAGTGTTGCGATGCTGAATGATGGCAGTTTCCTTTTTATGACACCACTTACTGACTTCGTTAACCCTGTGGAATAATACTTTTCCGATTTAGAAATCGCTTCATTTGGGAATTGCTAGAATTACTTTTTTCTCATTAGGTCTAATTACATCATTAAGGATAATTGCTGCTCTTACATTAATTCACTATTCGCTACAGTATATTCTGATGAAGTCCAAGAAGACTTATGGAATTTCTGATACAATGAAAAACATGATCAGAAAATAGGTTTCAAATGCAGAGATTTTATGTGCGTAACTATCTGTAAATTAAAACATAACTAATTTCTTTGTCTTAATTCTGCAGTCTTTAATTGAAGCACAGTTACAGCATATTTTACTAACTAATTTTAGTTTCACTGTCAAACACACTTCAAAACAATAAGAGCTACGATGGATGTCAAGATAAAGAGTAAATTATTACTTTAAAGAATTATAACATCAAACTTTGCATCGTCTTAAAACTATTATAATATTTGGTAATTTATAACTTAAAAAGTTAAATCGAACGAAACAACTACCAAAAGTTACCTCCAATTTTAAAATTTACATGCAAGATTATAACAAGTTAGCAGGTTATTGGATATCATATTACCTTAATTGTGCATTTCTAATGAAAATTCTGAAAATTGCTTGTTTTGGATTCATTTTTAGAGCACAACTTTTAATAGCAAATCATTTAAATTCCTGCTTACCTTTTGAAGTCCCAGGAATATACTGATACATTTTCTGGAAGTTGTCTTGGTTCTTCATTTCATTTCTGGTTTGCTGCAATGTAATTGTGTTGATGCTGGTACTTAAATCTGAATTATATTATTAATTGTAGCAATGTATCTGTTCCATCCATATATTTATGGCGCAATGCTAGAATTTTCAGAATATTACCTGCCATCGTTTACACTAGATGTTGCAAAAGCCAAATGATGAGGATTCCGAGCTGTTCAACTCTTCAAAGCGAATCAGTTCAACCTTTATGGAAGATATTGCCCAACCCAATGTAATATATACGTACATTGACAGACAGATTCATTATTATCCTATTTAAGCTATAAGTGATTGTCCAATAATTGAATTCATTAAATATACATCCATGTATAGCCGGTGATATTGCAAATTCATATAGGCGTAGTTTCAGTGTCAATGTCAAATATAATTTACACCAAATTATATTCAACTAATAGAATAGAAATTATTCTGGTATATTTTATTGAAAAATAACAGTTTCCACGCAGTGTACAATTAATTCCATATTATATTAAAATTACACAGATTTTCTTGTACAAATCTTATACACTATTTGGCCATATATGAATGTTAGCTAATTGTTAGGCTGTTGTATGACAATCATTAAATATGGCAGAAGTTTGGTTAATTCCGACTTGCATTTAGCAACTTGAACAATTAGCAACATAAGATCAGCAGTTAATTTGTTAAAGCATGGCGTAAATACAATTGAGAAGGAATATTAATTAACATGTTAATCCAAACACAAATTAAATGAATCAATAAGAAAATAAATTATGTATAGGGACAAACACAATTCCGTGATGAAAATAATTTTAATGTTAATTTGTTCTAAAATTATAATTATTGGAAGAAGTACAAGTCTCCCTCTTCGTCGCTCTAATATATCCTTTTGCAAGATTAAAGTTTATGGAGAGAAATACACTGCTTATTGCATTATATGTGAATTTAATAATGGAAATACTCATATTGCACAACAGCAATTGAAATCGTGCAGACAAAATACAAGTTAATTCACACTTTAATGACATTGAATGTTTGCATGATCATTCCAGTGAAATTGTAACAATGTACATATGTAAAATACCCATAATGTCATTGTTAAACAAGTGTATGTAGGATAGGTACTGCAGAATATTAAGCATTTAAAATTGTATGAAAGTTCTCTGTGTATTCTGTTGACACATCACTGATAATAATCTGCAGAAATTTGAGTTGATGAAAAGCAGAAGTCAGGAGGTTCTCAAAGTCAGTGTGCTACTCCATTTGTTCCATTTGTCCTGAACTGTCCAAGTTTTTCAAGGAAAGAAATAGCATCACGGTGCCTTCCTTCTTTTGCCAGTTGTAATGGAGTTAAACCATCCTGTGTCAAATTATAAATACGAAAAACAATACTTAATATTGATAATGCATTTAATTCGATTCAATTAATGTGTTTACTACAAATTTACATGGTTGAGCAGACCCGGGTCAGCTCCTGATCCAATGAGCTGTTTCACAATTGTCATATGTCCAAATAGACTTGCTGCATGTAAGGCACTCTCACCATTCTATCCAATGAAAAAACATTACCTTCAATAACGTAATTTCAACTCTACCTCAGTATTTTATGTAACCCTTGGAAATATTTCATTAATAATATTGCCAAATATAAATTTGCAGTTAACATTTGCTCTGCTAAATTTATTAAACAATAATTTATGTCTCAAACATACAAAATTGCATGTTTATATGACAAACAAATTGGAATAAATGCCACAGTGTGAAAATGAAATCAGTAATACTTGTAAACTAGCAATAAATGTACTTCAATTACAGGATAAGCTGCAAAAATACGAATGGTTACACTAATTACAAAGGTGTATGATAACTCAATCAGAGCACTTAAGGTATCGTAAACTCTACGAACGACCAGTCAGACAATTTTATTACACCTTCAAATCAAATAGCTTCTGCACCATCTGAAGGAGTTAAAATATTTTAAATAAAATGAAAAGAGTGAATAATATGGTAAAATCCTACAAGATATTCTAGTTGATCAAAAAATAATGTTATAGAATTTTACATTAAGGGAGCTCGAACTTTGACGGTGCAAAGCGGCCATGTTGGTGAAGCTATAGTTGTAAAATTTGGAGACTACAGTAATTAAAGTTGGACAAATCACCATGGAAAATTACAGTGTTGAGCAACGCGTGCAAATCATTTAATTTTAATATCAAAATGAGTGCCTAGTTTGAGCTACGTTCTGTGCGCTATATGGTTTTTGGTGCATAAAATCTTCCCGTCGAGTCGATATCATTGATGGCATCCGTTATTTTGACTTTTTAGGAACCAATCGTCTGCGATGTTTGATTGTTACCTGGACCAGGAAATTTGAATTTGATCACCAAATGACGAATAGTCGACTCAACAGGAACCTAGCTCAAACTGGACACTCCTATTGATATTAAAGCTTAATGATTTGCACGCATTGCTCAACACTGTAACTTTCCATTGTGATTTGTCCAACTTTAATTACTATAGCCTCCAATTTGACAACTGTAGCTTCGCCAACATTGCCGCGCTATGCACTGTCAAAGTTTGAGCGCCCTTACTGGAAACCCTATAGTAATTTTGTAATCAGAACAATGCCCAAATATAACAGTATATAAAATATAACAATTTATGAATTATATTTACAGGTAAAATCCCTAGACACGGTCTTTTCTTGAGCAGCTCCTCCACAACTTCCACGTGTCCTTTATGGGCAGCCTTAAACAGTGGAGTAGCACCATCCTAGAATTTTCATAATTGAAATATATATGAAAAACTTGCAAGACATTCCAATTACATAATTATTATCATATTTATTTAGT
Source organism: Glomeris maerens (assembly GCA_023279145.1). Taxonomy (NCBI): domain Eukaryota; kingdom Metazoa; phylum Arthropoda; class Diplopoda; order Glomerida; family Glomeridae; genus Glomeris; species Glomeris maerens. The sequence continues at coordinate 9,239 of WWPM01022810.1, forward strand.
TACATGTCTAGCAGCATCTACATCTGCTCCTGCGATTAATAGGTGCTTAACTACCTCATTGTGGCCAATTTGTGAGGCTATCCACAGAGGTGAGGCCCCATCCTAGGAAAAATATACACCACACTTCATATGCCTTAGTGATACAATATAGATCAATTTACTTCAGTATTATTATTAACAAATATTAATGTATTACCTTTCGTTTAGCATTCACTTTTACCCCTTTGGAAATTAAATAAAGTGTGACTTTAAGGTGGCCATTTTGTGCAGCAATGAACAATGGTGTGGCCCTATCTTTCATTTCACTATGTAAATTAGCTCCTTGAATCACCAATTCTTTTACTACGTCCATGTGCCCATATTGGCATGCAACTATTAGTGGTGAACCACCATCCTGTTCAGTAAAACTTCTGGTTAATTACAAGGAACGTTAAAATATTACATACTATTTCATAATATAGTAATTCTTACAACACTTGATGAGTCTACTTGGGCACCATTTTTAATAAGGATCCTCACAATGTCAAGAAATCCGGCTTGAGCAGCAAAATAAAGAGCTGTTGTTCCTGTCTGCAATTGCAAATCATAATATAAACAGAATTAAATCATCCACAAGCAAATGTTGTTTTAAAAATTATAAATAATATAATTTAAAAAATATTTATTAATGTTCTTAATTTTACATGAATGCAATTTAAGATTTTCTCTATCTTACCATTCTTCTACATTGAGGATCTGCACCTTGCTCCAGCAATTCTTTAACACAATCAAAATGGCCATTTGCACTTGCGAGGATTAATGGAGTTGTGCCTTCCTGTAATATTGACAAAAAACCTCTTAATTTGGGCATTTCAATATTAGTAAACTTAATATACATCACCTTATTGCTAGTAATATTTATTTATTAGGCGTTATTGTGTAGGGTATATAATTTGTTTCACCTACACCCAACAATATTTTCACTTTTTGTCTTACAGTATTTAATAAAGTAAAGAAACTGATTCTGTTACCATTTTAAGAAATATCTGCAACACTCTTCAATATTAAAAAAATAATATTTAAAGGAATGTAAATATCAAATTAAATAATATGCAGCAGTTTGTAAGCTTTGTTATTCCAGTACCATGTGATTGTTAGTGACTCATTTTCCCCGGCCTTGAAAAATGTTTTGGACATTTTCAATAGGAACTGCAAAATTTAACAATTCATGAAAATTGTCAAAATGTATATATATATATATTATTATTATTATTATATAAAAGCAATTTGTTCAGTTTGTCTCTAAATTATTGCAATGAGACAGGGAAGATAAGATTTAAAAATCTAGGAAATCAAATAGTATACATGAGAGATGAAAGAAATTTAGTAACAAATTTCACTGCAACCAAGTTATAAATACATGAATTGGAATAATTCCAGTAAGAGATCTGCAGATGCCAAAACAACTAGGAGATAGCTTTCACAATTAGAATTTAATTCAGTAAATAACCCATGCATAAACCTGACATGAAGTTCAAGCCATGCGTATAATAAATATTTAAGTAAGTGATACAAGAATCAGACCATATATTTTAACTGTTTCCACCATTTTTTGTAGAATTTTTGCATTATTCTTTGGTTATTTTACACGAGAACTTTTATCTATTTCACACACAATAGATATTATGTATTCCAGTTAATAATAAATTTTCACTGAAATTTCCTACACGAGTATAATACTCGTAAATTTGCAAATGCAAACGTCAGAAGATGGGAACACATATGAATGAGGAAATTGTTTATATAACATTTTGTCTGCTGTTTTTATTATTATTCCATGTTTGACTTCATGTAATGAATGTTATCTTTTCAAGTGTTGTACTGTTCATGCTACAGTTCTATTGGTGGAAAGACTTCCTGTATAGATTATGTAATGCATACAAAGTGCACAAAGGTGAATGCGTGATTAATGTTTGTTGTAAAAATTCGACTACAATTGTTATGTGCAGCTTAATTTGAAGGCGAGGTTCATTTCCCTTCCTTTAAAAATCTGCCTATTGTAACTGAACAAAGTACTCGCTAAATAAACATTGAATTGAATGAATGGGTTTGCCAAGTAGTTTTTAAAGTTAAAGTTAGCTATTGTAGTAGCTTAGGCTATATGTTTTCCTTCATTCTTTTTCATTTGATCAACATTTGCTGCACGTCCTCCTTCCGTTTTCGTCTTGCTTCTTTGTCCACTAACAATGACCACTCAGCAAAATACTGAAGTGTGTTAGTTACAGAAATATTAAACACCGGGTATCCAAAAAATCTGGTCATATCGTCAATAACGTGGAAAGAAAGCGACTAATAACAAAATGATGACATGTTTCAGTACATGTGAGGGGAACATCCGTTGGTGAAGTCATCTTTGGCCTTGGAGCGTCCCTTGAAGGCCAAACTGATTTTAACTTTGCCAGTTTTGATGTAAAACTGCGATTATTCCTGTATTAAGTTAGGGGTACCAATTCCAAATTTATTCTCGGCAACAAATGTTACTGAGGCATGTGCCATCATTTTTACTTTCCCCTCTTTCCTTTCAAAATTATTTATAATTTCAAAAGTCGTTACACTTCCAAGCTCCCAATATGGAATTATGAAATTTTACAACTAAAATACTAGAATTATAGCAAAATTAAGTTGCGTACAATTGTCTATTGTTTGAAACACGAATAATAGGAAGTAGTTTATTAAATAGCGAAATTATGTGCACTTATTTGAACATCTCTTGCTCTTATTTGTTTTAATGTCATGGCCATGATTTTTTGTTGTCCTTGACAAGACTCAGTTCTAAGCTTTTAATCGCCATGATTATTTTCAGTTCACGTCAGGAGCAGTTTTTATTTTTATCATAGTACGCAATTTTAGTACAGTCACGTGTTGTCTACAAAAATAACAGACCATCGTTAAACAGTAAACATAAGGAACAGCTAAAACAAAATTCTTTGTTTTGCCTAACTGATGCAACTGTTTTGGCTTTCACTACTGTACTTTGTTTTTCTTTCAGAATATTGTGTAAGAAAGTTTGTTTGCATGTAAGAACAAATAACAGTTTGCTTTTCAAACATGGAATGCCATCATTCGATTAAATTATTTGCACTCAACAAATTCTCATTAATCAACTGATCTGGAAAATTCCTGTTATCTAATCTTAGAGTGTAATTTCCTGAGAAAATAACTGATGATAATTTTCCAGAAAATATAGTTTACCCACTTAACCTAATTATTTTTGTCAATTTTTGCTTGATATTTTCCAAATTTATACATCATTATTAAAATCACGTGTTAATTGTCCAAAACTATTTAAAAAATATGCTGCATTAAATATGTTTCTGCAAAAGTTTTCAGAATATTTTTTGTTCAAACGGTTTGAATTTAATTATTTAATGCACAAAATTCATTTACATAAATATTAGTTCATTTTTAACTATTGTACAGTAATTTATTAATATATTACTTTTTATATTTTTAGTGCATACTTCTGATTTATTCAATCTTTATCTTTCAACAAATCAAAGAGCAGGAAGCTTAAATTTCTATGTTTTAAAATTAAATAAGTAGATCAATATCCATGGTGAAATTGCAATATTATACTTGCATTATCCTTGCAATCAACATGAACTTTGCCACTATCCAGAACTTTTCTTAAAAGTAGCAAATCGCCTTGAAGTGAAGCCCTGTGCAACTTCAGATCTGCTGGTGTTTCTTTCTATAAAATTCGAAAAATAAAAACAAGAGGAATTTATTAATATCTGCATGAGAATTTTTTGTTACATATTCTACAAAATACAGTACTATATGTTGGTTCCCGTGAGAATATTCCGGATAATAACCTGAAACTGGTATTTTTACGGATAAATGACGCAGCTATTTTCCATGTAGGGGTTAATATTTGATATTTTTTAATCTGTTTCAAATGAAATAGAACTTACTGGTATATTCGTCAAACATAAGTTTACAATTATTTGTATGCCGCTTTCTTATAGCTTAAGCTTACTCTTAAAAGTAACATTTGATAAAATATAGTAATATAATAATTACATACCCAATTTTTATTTGCAAAATTCGAATGAAATGCTAATAAAAAAGAATTATGATATAATAACAGTGCTAAATTTTCTGAAAGTTTTCCAAATGTGTGGACTATTCAAAAATTTCGATGACTTTAATTTAAAATTTCAATACGTATTGGTTAATTTTTTCAATTAAGTGCATATTGCGCAATTTATACTTGTAATAGCGCAGTTTTAAATATTATAGTTAATCATCTTATTTCGTAAAATAATATATATTGACAATCTGGGTCAAGTTTATTGTTTTAACCTCAATTGCCTTTGGTCATTTCAACGTGGTGCGTGATTAACCACGCATTTATTCGGTTGGACCATGAATTTCTTGTCGGTTCAGTGAACCTTTTCTTGCGTGTAAAACATAAAAAATTCATTGAATTTCAATAGCAGTTTGTAAAATAAAATTGTCTTTCAAATGCAAAATTGCATTACTATCTATCAATAGTACTATTATCGTTCAAGATAATTATCTTAGGTATGTGTATCATTATCACTAGCTGAGTGTGTATGATAAAGATGATTTTATATCGAGTATTTCTTGAGAATTTAGATGATATATATTGTGCAAGTTTTTGGAAATTCTATGCTATGACACTGAAATTGCATCGTATACATATTTGAACTGAGCATTTGTTGCCTATACCTCGGCTGAACATGACGTCATGCGTGTCAATATGTGACGTCATTAGTCTGGAAATAGGAAATACAAGGCATGCATGCAATGAAAATTGAAGGAGGAAATCGATTATCGATTGATTGCATGTGTAATAAAACCGCATTGCGACTGCGTGGGATTCCTTAAAATTTGTACAAACAATAACTAATTAATATGATTTTACTGACGATACCATTTTGCGTTTGTAAATTTTTTTTTGAATTAAAAGTTTAATTGTTTTTTTAATTCTCATAGAAAATATTGGTGCTATAAAATAAAATAAATTTAATATTCAGAAACAATCATAAAAATTCATAAATAATAATATTAGGTACTTATAATTAAAACAAACAGAATTATATTAGCTAATTAATTTGTTGCATGATAGTTTCATATTTTGTGTTCTCGCAAAATTAAAGCATAAATATTCAATATAAAAATATTATAGCATACTAAACATTACAATGTATAAAATAAAATAAAATAATTTATTATGCATTATATCTGATAAAATATCATATAGGTTATATACATATAAACACTCAGCAATTTAATGATAACGATTTCCCAATATTCATTCACTAAATAACAGATAATATCTCCTTTCACTACTTTAATACAAACCATTTTCTCCAATTTGAGCAGACAATCAATGCTTACATAGCTATAATTAATACTTATATTTTTAAATAACACAATATTATAATGAGGCCAAATATACAGAAACAAATACACATTTAATGGGCAAATAATATCATCATTCTCAATACAAAAGTTGGTATTTCCCCCATTTAAATACATGGTTATTGATTAAAAAACTTGAATTTCTAAATTTATATCGAATACTGGTAGTAAATATGTTTTTAAATAATCACAACACTTTATAGTAAATATGCTACACATATTTATATAAATATATGACATTAAATAAACATACATTATTTTGTTTGCATATTTTCAGCATAGCGGATGTGGACGGAATATTGAAAGGAAAAATGTACATTCTGCTCTTGCAAAGCCGGATTGAAATTGTAAACCGGACAACATATTTTGCCTTTTGGCTTTGATGCATGCATGCAGACACAGCCATGACTGTACAATAAGATATAGCAGAATTCAAGAGGAAAAATCAATATTGTAGGTATAGCTACATGCAGCTGTATAGTGTAGAAAATGCTTGCTATACTTGCCTTGATAGACATGCTGCTGTGAAAGCAGAAACACTTCTCGTTGTTATACTCTTATTTGTGGCAGAGCATATTGCTCATGTCATGTTGACCAGGTTCATTTCAGTAGGTTGTCTAATATGTGGCGGCAAATTGGAGTGAAATTTACAGAACGAAGGACAGCATGATGTGGATGTCTTTTGCAGAACCGCGCCTCTTCTGCTTGGAAATGATCCAAGTGAACCTCCTACACACAAATGCCTTGTTTCATCATGCACCACTCTAGCTATATAGCATGCAGCTGAGGTGAACAAATGTTTTTTTATTTCTATCCATATTCTCCTAAGCGTGTAATCTGAAGATAAAAGTAGGCCGGAAGACGTTTATTGCACTTTTTGCAGGTGCAGGAGTTTGAGTTTCTTGCCTTTGATAACACACTGCACAGTACATACTGTATCCCATTTCTTTCTTTATTTCAGCACTTATATGCAGGCTCGCTGGGAAACTATTTATTATGCCTATATGTAAATATGAAATGAGTGTTCTTGGCTTATATAATAATCTGTAATATTAGCATTCCATAATAAAAATAATTTCTTCATACATTTATATCCCAGCAACATGTGATTATCATTATCAAGCTAAATAAAGTTCAAAATGTTTTTTAATATGGTTATAAATCGTGCAAAATTTAATATTATTATAAATATAAGAATGGAAACTTGCAGTGATACTTCAGTTTAGTTGAATGTAATAAAATAATATTAATTCCATGAATTGATTAATTCCAAATGTATTTATTAATTCAGATCAGGTTTGAGGTCGTAGGATTGAAATTAATATGTTGCGTTGGATTTTTGAAATTTTGTAATGAGTTCAGCTTAGTAGAGTGAAAAAAAGGATTTTCATTATTAATAAAGCTATTTATAATTTGCGATGATAAAATTTTTATATTAAAATTTGTTGTATTAATTGTAATTATGGACTTAAATACAGTATTGAAGTTGTAATACATTATTTTACTTTATTGTAAATTTCACCACAATCACGTTTGAAATTCTTAAAACTATTCTAAAACTCCATTAAAATAAAACTAAATACAATTAAGTTTTAAATTTAAAATACGAATATCTGTGTATTTTATACACAAATAATTTTGTAAAATTGTACATGATTTCTGAGAAATATTTTCAATTCAATTAAAAAGTATGCCTAATGTATGAAAACATTTATTGATTTTCCCCCATGTTTATAATTGAGTTATAGGTGTAATATATTCCAAAAATCGTTGTATTGTAATATTATATCACGGGAATAAAAATGTTATTTTTTTTATTGGAATTGCATTGTTTTTATCATGCATATGTATTTTTTCTGATTTTTGCATTTGTCATCGCTTGTTCACACAGAAGCTGCGTTTTAGATTTCTACAAACATATTCTTTTTATTTTGTGTTTCAAAGAATATTACTTCCCCCCACAAAAAAATAAATAAATTACGATATGCATCGGGCGTACTAAAATATCGATAATATCGATCTCATCGATTTCACTTGTCAGTTTCGCTCCAATTTCAAAAGTTTGAAGCAGATGACGTGCTTCAACGGGCTCTGCAAATATTCCCAACTAAAAAGTAGGACTTATTTAAATCAATATACTTTAGTAACATGTGTGATGAACGTGATGTGCAACATGCTGTGCGGATTAATATTGATTAGTACGTGTTTGTTCACTCTATTTGCGAAATTTGTCACGTTCGATCATAAAGTAGAACATATTTTCTGCGACGCAACTTTATTGCACGAGTTTCTCTGCCATGCATCTATGCTGCAGTGCAATTCCGTATTTACTACCTAGCTGTGACGTCACAATTGCTGCGCAACTCACCGGGTGCAGCAACATTGCGTACAAAATGGGATAATTGAATGGAAATATTTGCATTTTTGCATCGAAACACGAGCAGGCCGTTGATTCCTCAACAAATAGGATTCAAATAAATAAGTAATTGCAATGGAGAACGAGAAGAATTAGGAGATTTTCCGCGTTTGTTTCATCATTTTACGCTGAAAAGTCTGTTATTGTGAGCGCCGTTGTAGATATAATTTGCGTCACGTGATGGAAGCTTCAACTATTTTTCGTCTCGTCCTTTTTCATCAGCCATTTTGACTCGGTAGGTTTCTGTTTTATATAGCTTACAAAATCCGATATTATATTGAGTTTTCATCGATCTTATGTTGTTTTTCAGGTTGGTAATCTGAACAACTGAAGATGCAGAACGATTCTGGTGAATGTGTTGATCTTTATTTGCCTAGAAAATGGTAAAAAATATGTTTGATGCTTGTGTGTGAAATACCACGTGGCTTATTTGAAATCATAATAAATTCAGAATTTTCCTTGTACATTTCAGCTCGGCAAGTAATCGCATTATTTATGCTAAAGATCACGCTTCAATCCAATTAAATATCGCAGAAGTTGATCCATTAACAGGTAGAATGACTGGATCTAATCAAACCTATGCCATTTGTGGATCAATCAGGAAAATGGTAAGCCTAAAAATGTGGTTCATATAGCATCAAATTAATACATATTAAGTTGTGAAATTCAATCCAAGGCCATGCAATACTTGTTTAATTGTTGCACAATTAATTCTGTCTCGTTTGCATTATTTCATAAATAATGAAATGTTTTATTTTTTAAATTGGTAAATAGATGGGGTGCAATGTAAAGTTGAAGAGTAAATTCACAACCTTGTTTTCATTAATTACCAGATTAATTTACGAGTAAATAAATGAAAATCATATCAGATATGATTATGTAATAAAATAAAATAAAATGAATATAGAAATCGTGTTAAGTTGTAAAAATTTGCAATCTACTTCAATTATGTTTCGAGAAATGTTTCTTGTTTATTGTAACTTTTGGAGCTATTCTATGGAAATTAGCTTACCTAAGGAGTTTTTACTTGAAATTAATAATCCGTTATAAAATTATTTATCATTGATTAGGAGTTTTAAGAATTCTTTTATATGCTTAGATGATTAAAATAAAAACAGTTTTTATGATTTTCTAGTTTTAGTTTTTCCTGGACAATTTGTGCCATAAAAATAGGAATTAAATTTGTGTAGCCTTGTCTTACATTCTTATCAATAAAAGAACCTTGTAATATTCAACATCGAAACAGTAAAAATGTCCCTTGTATTCTGCAAATGTAATTTCTTCATTTCAAAAGAAGAAAACAAATGTATATAATAGTGATTATTGTTAATATGTGCAAATTAATGTCTTTTTTAAGTGAATTTTTTGTAATGACTAAGAGCCATAAGTTATTTCATTAAATACAATTTTTATAAATTTTCCCAATAGGTCATTATTTAATTGTGTGCTTTGTTTGCTTTAATAGGGAGAGTCGGACGATTGCATTAATCGATTGGCGAAGAAGGATGGATTACTGGCCAAGTACGTATACTGCATCTGCATTTTGTTCACGTGGCCAGCATAAATTTCGAATTAATTCACAGCCCAAATATTTACATTTCAATTTTGAGTTTGGGGCAGCACAACTTTCGTAATGCTGTTTTGACTACATGTTGCACGTGCAGTGATGACTATTAATGGTGCAGATGTATCAGAGTTCTAGTCATGCATGTAAACTACAAATTCAATGTAAATATTTTGCCAAGAAATTTGCAATGGCCACACGCGCATGCACGTATTTTGCGGACATCAAAATGTTTACCGCGTTTAATACAATGTTGTTTTGTTATTTCAGAAACTTCTAAACTCTCGGAACTGTAAAGCTGAATAAAGTTTTGGCAAAAATGATGTGTTTGTGTGATCTAACGTGAATTCGGTGGTCAATCATAAAAATAAAAACTGCGCTCATGGAGGGTTTTGCTTGCTCATAAATCGAATAAAACACTTAGCTGAGCAGCACTTTATTCGATCTGTCCTCAGTGACATCTCCATGACATTTTGCCCCTCTGTCTCGGTGATATCCTATTTTCTTCCTTCAGTTTTCCTATTGTGTCACATGACGTGAATTGCACTAATGATGCTATTTAAAAACATCCTGTGCAGAAATCAATTACAGCTGCCTGAACTGGTTCTGTTGACGAACTCGAAGAGTATAAATAATACAGGGTGTTTCCAAAAAACCATAGCTATTCAGATTTTAAAGCCATGCAACAAAAATTGAAAATGTTTCATTCATTTCATCTTGTTTGATTTGTCGCACAGGTTGTTGGTGATGATTGTACTTCTCTGTCTTGAAGACACTGGCTGCCATAAATATGGTAAAAATTAACTGAATAGAACATGCTAACTAGAGCACTTTGGTCTTTAGTTTCCCATGATGCATTTAACCTAAGATTTTTGATGACATTTTGAAATAAATTGAAATATGAGGAATTTCTTTGTATGGTAAAGCACGTTTCTGTTATAACCGCTTAAGATGCAAGAAAACACTATAGAGACAAGTTATTCAGAACGCCTAGCAATGCCTGATTTTTAAGGTAGACCCTCATTCGCCTGTAATTAATAAAATTCTGGTTTTCGATTTTTTTTCTGGACGAATGAGGGCTTATTTTAAAAATAAAGCATTGGTATGCAATGTGAAATACCATTCTGAATAACTTTTGTCTCCATAGTCTCTAGTGTTTTCTTTTACCTTGAGCTGTTATAAATAAATGTGCTTTGCTGTTTAAAGAAAGTAATTATATTTTGATTTATTTCAAATATTCATCAAAATTCTTCAGTTACAAGCATCATGAAAAACTAAAAACCAAAGTGCTTTAGTTAGCTTGGCCTATCTAGTTGATTTTGCTCGTATTTATGGCAGCCAGTGCCTTAAAGAAGGGGGGTATAATGCAACCTCTTCAATAGATACAATCGCCACCTACCACCCAAATCAAAAAATGATACATGGAAAGTTTTCAATGTGGCCTGAATTCGTTTTGATTGAACAATGTATTGTTAGAAAAAGGAAATTCTCCTGTTGCATGCAAACTTGAAGATTAGTCCTGTAATATAAAATTCATCTCAAGTGTCTATGTTCATTATTTTACATAATTAATACTACTATAAACATTTTAAATCGAACGATCCTTTTTGAAATGCCCTGTGTACACTATGCACATGAAACAGTTGTTCTTTTATTTTAAAAACTACAAAATTTCTAGTACAAAATGCATATTTAGTTCTTAGTTTTGTGAAATATTAATGACAATTTAAACCATATTGTAAACTAAAGTGAGATTTTTGGTTTAGTTTTTGCATTAAAACGACAGTCTGAGAGCACATTAGTTTAGTTTGACATTAAATCGTACATTTTTTATGCATAGCATACCTCATTTATTTGCTAATAGTACAAACAAAACGATTGTTGCAATTTTGGGACTTAGAATTAAGTAAAATTTTTAAGTAATATTATGACTGCAGAAGGTATTTGCTAATATTAATATTTTACATATTTGAATTTGAAAATGAAATTTAAAAAAGGTTAATTATGTATAGTTTGTTTGCACTCAATGTTGCACCAACTACAAACTGCAAAATTAATTGATCGTTAATATAAGTTCATTAATAAAATAACATTTGAAGCATAATCCTAAAAATTCATCAGATACTTAATAGCTGAACTAGATGTAATTGAAAATAGTTACCTAATTAATTTACATCGTTATTTTACGCATCTTTGGAATCAGTGCAACTTTGAGTTCGAATCGACTATACAGTAGTATGTAGATGGAAAAAAATCGGTTTATAAATTGTATTAAGTTTCAATTAAATCTAGTTTTTCTTTTGAGCAAATTGAGTGACTGTTAATTAAATTTTTCAAATATTCAATAGATAATATAGTTATATTTGCTAAATTGTAATATAATGTAGCCAGTTTGTAATTAAAGTAATAATTTAGCTATTTGTTGGCACTTCTATTCATGAACTGAGCTTAGAAACATTTTGTATTGGGAGAAATGCGTTATCTGAAACGGAAATTGAAGTTCTTTGGCGTTGCAATATGTCATATTTTGGTATATATGTAGGCAGGCATTCACAAATTTTTATATCTGAATTAAAATATGGAATCTGGAAGATATGATCCCTGAAGTTTTGTAATGGAAGTCTGTTGAAATGTAGCCAATATTAAACTGTATATATATGGTAGGTATAGACCGACCGCTGGCAGTTTACTCGGTTTTTATATGGTGACATAATTTCCAAGAAAACTAAAGTCTGGGGTGTTTTTACGACTTGTAAGTATGGCAAGACGGGTATAGCTAAAACCGAACCCTGTGGGGAATTTTAATTCAGCAAAAGTGGGAATCAAAGGGCTCAGACGTAATAAAAACATGGACTAAAGTCGTAAACAGCAAACTTCTTGCCAGATAAACCAAACCAAACCCATATTTTTTCACAACTTTGTTTTCATTAAATATTCCTATGTGGATCATAGAAATCATAATTATGAACTGACATATGCACACATCTTATTGTTTTGTATTTAAATATAAGAGTAAGTCTTTGTGAAAGCAGTAAATTTTGACTGTAATGTTTCCCCGACCAATTTTATTTTCTGAAATTTGTGTATCTTGTTGTTACATAGGTGGAAAAAAGTGTTCTAGCATTCTTGTTTTTTCAAAAAAAAATATCCAACTGCGGCAGCAGATCTCAAAGTCTCAAAAAGCCATACAATTTTGAAAAATTGGTCCCCACTTTATTCAAACTTGAAACCATGAATTTAAATGCGGTTTTCGTAATTCGAACCCTTTTTGCATTGTCAAAGTTCATTTTAATTCAATTTGACCTTTGACCTAATTTTGGGGTGACCCAGAGATGACCTTCAGAGGTCAAATGTCAAATCGGTGATATGGAACTTTGGCAATGCAATTTGAGTTCGAATAGTGAAAACCTTGTCTAAATTCATGAATCCGTGTTCGAATAAAGTGGGGACCAATTTCTGAAAAATGCTGCAAAATGGTGACTTTGAGCGTGAATAACGTCACAAATAATTTTTTTCCCACAAAACTGGGATAGCCAAGTTGATTATATATCAAAGTGGTACTCAAATATTTATGGTTTTCAATATTATTAATTGGTGAGGGGAATTGAGGTTTACTGCTTTCACAAAGACTTACTCATAACAATTTATTTCAAAAGTATGTTAAATCAGAATAAAATTTGATTTCAAATAACAATTAACTTATAGATGTTTACAAGTTAATTGAAAATAAATCCCAAAGTATGCCTACATATACAGACTGGTTGTATACATAGTAAAAATATTCCATAATTTAAAATAAGGGGGTGGTTTTTGTAATTACTGGAGCGTTTTAATTGTAGGTTTTAGCCTTGAATTTAATTCTGGTTATAGTAATATTAATTTAGTGCGTTTGACACAGTAAATCTCCCCAAAGGTTAATTTACAATTTAATAACAAACTCCGCCTCTAAATTTTCCCCTTCATGAATTTGGCTGAAGTGTAATTATTTACTGAACATTTTGATCACACCTGTTGGCATACGTTGTTGACGTTTATTCATTATTTATAATAAATTTACCATCAAAAAAACGATTTCCATGTTCAATCTATAGACCACATCAAAGTATGAAATGTTTAATTAAGTAAAATTGTTGTTGGCTTTTCTTGCCACATACAGCAAATTATACTTTCTAAATAATGTAGATTTCAAAGCCACTTAAATATAATCATAATAATCTTTTAGATACTGAATATAAAACTCTAAGGGGATGAAACTATTGTTTGAATTTGCAAAATTTGGGTTTTATGCAACCTTGGAATCACTGCAACTTTTAGTACGTTTCATTAATTATTATACATATCTGTGGATTGTTTTCAAATTTACAAATAAGATGTTATTTTGAAAATTTAAAATTGCACTTGTATGAATTTGCTAATATTATGAATAGGACTATTTTATAAATATATTTAGAACGTTATTCGTATATCTTATCAGTTAATTTGAACATGATGTTATTTGTCTGAATTAAACGATTTATTGTTTCTAAACTTGTGTTTAAGTATGTAGTTTTTGTCTTTATCTTACACTATACAAGGCTTATTTAAATTCTATTCACTTGTTCCTGTTTCATGCTAAGCACTCTTTTTGATGTTTTTTGTCTTTGCACTTTCTGCATATATTTACTAGAATATTTTCATATATAAAAACGTAGTACGTAGTTGCTAGCAGAAGCCTCTATTATTTGTGGGAAAAATAAGAAGCTTTGGGGTATATTTTGACGACATACAGAAGGAAAATTAGTTGACTGGAACGTACACCCCCTTACCTTTTGTAAACCATTTTTTTAAAACTTGTGAAATTGGCAACCGCCAATTTGAATACTTTTTTTTTCTTTCCCCAACTGCTGTTTGCGTTTTTACGACTTTTCAGAAAGCGATTTTGCAAAAGCCGGTTCGGCCAATAAAATAAGCAAAACATAATGAAGAAAATGATCTTGAGAAGTTGTCAAAACGAAACGAGCAGACTTTAGTCATGAATATTATTATTTTGTTGAAAACGATTTTTTGATGCTTACAAATTGAATTTTACTTGAAAAGGCATTGACATTAAAACCATGCAATAGCCTCAAATAAGTCTACACTACCAATTGTGAATTATCTGAAAATTTGTTTTGCAGTTTTGCAATTTATTGTTTAGCATTTGCATGAATATTTAAAGAGGAACACGTGCCTATGTACAGTATAGGCCGGTACAACATAATTTATGAACGAAAAGAATTCAAAATTTATTCTAAGTTTGCTTTGAGTCAGCATGGAGTCCAATTAAAGGTGAACCGGCGCAATTTCGCAAACCCCCTGAAACTTCCACCGTATACAAATATTTTAAACGTGTAAATAAAATAAATAACTGTTGTCCAATTATGAAAAACACAAGTTATTTAGTGAGAATTAATTTTATTTAGCATACCAATTGGTTACAGTACTCCAAGTTATTTCACAGCCAATTTCTAAATGGCTAAAGCGACGACAGCTTCATTCAAACGTCTTATGACTTCAAATTTTTACTTGTGACGTCATAACGCACTTTGTGTGTAGGGTATTGTCCAGACATTTGCAATTATTGTGTTTGCATACTGGTGTTTGTATATGCCGCAAGTTTTCCTGTAAAAGTAGAAGCACTATTGGTTATAAATTATTTTTGGCTTTTAATTATATTAATAAATTAAACTTATCCTTAATTTTTGCCAAATAACGTTTAATAATGCTGAAATCATTTGGAAGTTTGTTATAAGTTCAATCCAAAATAAATAAATTCCAAAACAACTCTACTTAGGTTTTCAGTGGTTTACCTAAACAATTTGATTACTTATTAATAGCTGATTTGAGGCGAAAAACATTTAAATCGGTTTGATAATTAAGTTTCAGGATATACAGGATATATGTAATGTAGTAAATTCTGGTATCATGCATATCTTTTATGCACTCTGCTGCTAATATTACATGCACCTTATCGGGCAACAAACTACATATGTTACAACACATTAACCTCTGTTGGAAAGAATAACATTGATAACATCCAAATTGCGTGCATCCTCGTCAATTTTTACTGCAAAATGGAAGTTACTTTTCTTGAGCAGAAATACACATTTTATTTTCAACTGTTGAAATATATTTTATATACAAATGACATTGTATTTTGGCAAATAGCTGGACACTACTAGCTGTTGTTTCAAATTTCAGTGTTCATTGCTTTCTATTAGTTGATTGTGCTTAAATGTGATATTCAAAATAAATTTAATTGCTTGTGCACCGATATTGAATATATTTCAGCAAAGGAAATACACTGTTCGTGTTCAAACCAAATGTCCTCTCCCTGCATTGTAAGCTACTACATACAGTATATCCTTGCAACATGCATTTATTTTGCTATGTCAAAAGCACCGACTTTTGTAACTACTACATATATGCATGACAAGTTTTGCACAAGTTTATTTGGTTGAATCACGCAATGTGAATGTATAAACAATGCATATTACATTGTTCAGCTGCTGAATGTAATGTCCGCGATTTTATATTTTCGGGAAATGTATTTCATTTATTGGGGCCATTTGAAAATGTTTCATTTAGTAATCTGCTAAGTTTGTAGTGTTTAGGGCCTATTTTCATATTTCCATTCAGTGCATTCATATCAATCTTCAGGGATTTTTAAATTGAATAAATTGTTTTAGAATAAATTTCCTTGGAATGGCATAAACTGTTTTAGAATTGAAAAATTGCAAATTATTGTTTTTTCGTATTCTAGCATTTATTACATCCTTGGCTTTTAATATGCAAAACCTCGTGAGCCTGTTGTGCTGTCTAAATATTCAAAACAACTCAAAATGTCCAACAAAATAATAATAATCTGAAATGAACATTCAGAAATGATGTCTTCAAATGAATCCCAACTTCTTTATTAACAAAAATGTTAAGGAAAATTGATAATGAATTCTTTCTTTACCGTATGAGATTTAATGTCAAAGTCTATTTGTGATTTTCCATTTGACATTGTTTCATCATTGCCGACAGATGACAAACAATTTTGCATACATGCACATGTACGAATAGCGTTTCCATGCCAAATGTGTGGGTGACATGCAACAGATTGAAATGATTAGGGCTGACATCATGCATTAGTATAGATTTTTTTCTAAAGTTGTATTAATAAATAAGTAGGCCTATTGTGTATGCCTCAATGCCTCAGAGTAAAATGTGAACAATTCTGCTTTGAGAAATTAGAATACTAATGATATATTTTCTAAAATACCATAAATCCGCGATAATAAGCCCGGGCTTATTTTTAGAAATTTTCCTTGTTGAACCGGCTAATTTACGAATTATGATAATTAATTGTGCTTTAATTTGTATAATTGCATTGCATAATCATATTGATGCCATTAAATTTCTTTCCGATTTCTTAATTAATTACACAATTGGCTTGAATGTAATCAATCATCCAAACTTATAAAAAGATTTACGCTTTTATTTCAATCTAACAAATTGTGTATCATGTATATTTTAATATTTAAATAAAAGCCTACAGTAATTTGGTAATATTATAATGGTCATATGAAAAATATCATGCTTTGGATAACATGCACACTTGCACTTGAAGATTTGTTGAAACTGAAATTGCTGATGACTTCAGTATAGGTTATCCTGATTGGCATAAGCGAAACAACAAGGAACGATGGCCATTGGTCGTCTGTGAACATGATCACGTGGTATATTTTTGGTTTTGTAAAGCTGTGTATATATTCACCACACGTGTTTCGCGGACTGCATCTAAACTTTCATGACTAAATTTCGCTTGGAGAGAAGATAGTCACGCAAATTTGGCCAACATTTTACCTGCAGCGGTTTTTTGGTGAGTATATACGTAGCTTCACTAAATGACATTGAAACTTTGTTCTTGCTTTCGAGGTTTGTTGACGTGCCACGTTAAATTCATGCATGCAGGACATGCTGCATTTACAGATTAGTTACACAAACATGTTACATGGTATGTAAATACGCTCCACTATATAGATACTAGATAGATATGAAGTAGTTTGCAGAACTTAAAATGTTTTTTAGCTTATTTTTGAAGCAGTTAAATTACTTTTTGAACTCTTCATCATATCCAAATGTTGACATGGCTTGGCTAAATTTATAAATTTTCAT
Source organism: Glomeris maerens (assembly GCA_023279145.1). Classification (NCBI taxonomy): domain Eukaryota; kingdom Metazoa; phylum Arthropoda; class Diplopoda; order Glomerida; family Glomeridae; genus Glomeris; species Glomeris maerens. The sequence continues at coordinate 26,830 of WWPM01022810.1, forward strand.
TTAGGATAACGGAAATATTTAATTAAGTAGTTGGTAGATATTGATGTGATATGATATTTATTTTAGAATCGCCTCTCTTGTTTTAAGGAAGTTATTATGGTAGTTAATGGCAATAAGGAAATAGAATTGACAACTGTATATTACTACTATAATTGTTTTTAAACTTTTGTAATTGCAGTCAATTAAATTCATGTTTTGGAAAAGAAACTTACTGTATGTACTTTCTTTACCAAATTTTTCGATTCTTTCTTTGCGCAAATGTGCATTTCAGTTTAGAATTAATTAACTACCTAGGTATACATTTATTCAACTTGATGTTTATATACAGTACATGCTGAGAAAGTTCAAAGTTCCTATCTTTTAACTTGTGCCAATCATTGTAGAATTTTACAACGGCGATAAAGAACATTTTCTACAGATAAAGGAACATTGACATAAATATTATCTGATATTTTATTTATGTGAAAATGGCTGCCATGTTAGCATTCTTACTAAGTGTTCTGACTTTTCGTTCACAGGACAATTTCTTCAAAACTGACAGTTTAATAGACGGTTTAAATCTGTACAATAATTTAATTACAGCTTGAATCTCAGACATTATCTCTTTTTCATTATTAATAAATTTTATGAATCCCAAAATCAAAAAATGTACCAATTGTATGAGACTTGCATGTAAAATTTCCTTTCCAAAATTTTACGAATATACATAAGTCTATAACTACCGGCTGCTACAGTTATAAAATAGAGCAGTTACATTTACATAACAACTTTACACGTTGTGGGAATTCTCTTAAAAATGCTATAAACCTTTAAGCTCTAGTCATTGAATACCATGTTAATTTATAGATAGAAAAAACTGTTATTTATGTAGGACCAAAGATTTAGAAATGTTTAAAAAATACTGAAAATGTACGAAGTTTGTTATGCTTGTCTAGTAGTATTATTAAGAAATTTTCCAGAATTTTCCACCTTTGAAGTTTTAAATTATAAATTGTAAAATAACAACTCCTGCAATGTAGTGTGTACAATTCTGAGATCTGATTTCCATTTTGTTTGACATTTCTGAAGTGCATGTACGTCTATAGCAAAACAATGACTACCTTATAAATACGTATTTGTGTTTAAAATCTGCTTTTATAGTTAGTATATATTTTGGGGATTTCTATTATAATGTGATCACATTCAGTAGTATATAAATGAAATGTTAATTAAAATATGAAGTTATTTAAATGAATATAAAATCTGGGAGGTGTTATTCTTGTAAAATATATGCAACATGTACAGTGGGCCGTTTTTATATTTATCTGCATACAAATTGAAAAAGCAAGCACGTTTCAATTTCTTGCTATAGGGTTTGTTGGTCATGACCTTCAGACTGAATTGTAGGGGAAAACTTACTTTCACACATAACTTTCATTTTCATGAATTTATCGCAAGGAAAGTTCTTTGTGAAATTGCCAGTACTCATTGATAAAAGTGTGAAAATAGTAATTTTTATATTGGGAAATGTGTATTGAGTCTTAATTGTGGGAAAATATCCAAAGTTTTATCAGATTTCAACTGGCAATAACTAAATGCATTGAAAAAATGGTAGTCGATCGAGCCATAAGCCATATTATCTAATTGCATGTAACTTACATTAAATGACATTGAAGGATTAAGTGGCCTAAAAGCGGCGCATTGAATACCACATCAGGGCAGCCATCTTGTAGAAATTGCACGTTTGGTGATTGTTTGAAGGGATATTCTGGGCGAGGACGATATGCATGCCCATCCCGAATAAAGCATCCAGCCAATGAGGATTTTATGCAAAGTTGAACTGAATTAGAGAATAAATCTATTTCCAGGCAACTTAAACCTGTTGGATAGTGCATCAGAGTGGCCATTTTGGCAAATTTTGTGCCTCGTAATTGGCTGGATATAGGTACTCTAACTGGGTTTTGTGTGTTATATGAAAAAGTGGGAATTCATGAGTAGCTAGAGCAGGGGTCAGGGAACTTTTTTGCATATTACTCTAAAGCTAAAATGTACAGTAAAACCTGTTTACAGTGAGCATCCGCAGGGTCTGCCAGAAGTGCCCAATGTGGACAGGTGCCCATTACAGGGCTCGTCATAAATACTGTCACTTATTAGAAATTCACTCACAACCTTTTAACAAATTATCCAAATTAAACAAAGTTCTTTTTTTATCAGGAAGCCCACTAAATTATGTGCAGGAACTCACATTTTTTGTTCAAAATAACCTTATTTTTCTGAAATTATTCAAGATGCATGCCATCGTTTTAGTCGTTATTTCTTCCTAAGCATTTTCAGAGCGCTAAATTTCAAAGAGCAGGCTTTTGTTCCATGAAGGTAAAAATTGCGTCCTGTGTTATATCGTACGAGTTAATGAGCAATTATTGTCTCAAAAAACTGCGAACTCGCAGAATCCTATATCATGGAACTTTTTGCATCGTGATAACCGCGGACAGATATTTGGAAACCATCATTCCAGGAGAATGACAATAAACTAACATTGGAATTATCAGTACTATTTAAGAAATGATGATAAATACAAATAAAATAACAAGAAACGGAGACTACTGTACAGTGGGACCTTGGGTTTTGATCGCCCAGGTCGCGAAAAATTCAGGTTATGTACAACAATTTCAAGAAATTTTTGTCTCGGGTAATGAACAGTGCCTCGGGTTACGAACCATCATCCAAACAAACTTGTTGCACAGGGCAGTAAACCTAATAAATGATAATGCGATCGCCCACTTCAGAAAAATTCTCCAGCAAAGGCAGTGACAAATTTTCCTTGACAGATTCTTTGTGTAGAAAGATCCCCAGTCGGCAGCTAAGAAACTGCGACAAGAAACTACTGAAACTAATAATTCAGAATCACAAAGAAAGTGACAAATTTTCCACGATAGCTTTCTTGGTCAAAAAATAGTTTTTAATTAATTTACAGTACATATATTTTGTTGTTTGTTTTTCTTTATTTAATGCGTTAAGTACGCGTAGTATGCCTTATATTTTGCCAGGAAAACGACAAGATGCTAATATAAAGAGACGATTATTTCATTTTTGGAACGGATATTCTCTATTTCATTGATTTTAATTCTTTAGGTTGCGAACATTTCAGTTTACGAACCAAATTTTCGGAACAAATTAAGCTTAACAGCTCGTACAGCTTGAGCTGCACATGGCTGAAACCACCAACCGGTAATTGAACTTTCTAATTTCGAATAAAGTTTTCATTTGAAAAATTGAATTGTGATGGAAAGATGGAAAAATCTTTGAATCGGTATGAATCTGTATAATATCGTTTCATTTTTGATAAAATATCAAAATTGTGGCGTTTTAATGTATAAGTGAAATTTCAATACTGTCGTAACATGGAAAGCGCTTTCTATTTTATTTATATCCATTGAGTCCTCATTACCTCCAAGAATTTAGCTTTTACCCCACTTGATGTAATTTACTCCAGTTTGCATAACGCTAATTAGCTGGAGCAAGAACGCAAATTTTCTACTAATGAGGACTAGGCAATTGGAATTTGGTCACCTTGTGATTGGCTGCTTGTCATTGGCTTCTGTCCTGGTCTGGTCACATTGTGAATGTTATATGTGATCGGTCTACTTATTCGAATAACATTTGGTAATGAGACAGTCAGAATTACCTATTCCTATACCACTATGTTACAAGGATTAGCCTTATTCAAGGAGAGGAATCCCCAATTTTACACTGCCAAATGTAAGTTATGAACCTGCTCACATTGCAAAAGGGCCAATTGGCAACACAGGTAGAACATTGTGTACTTCACAAAATGGCATCATCTGTAGACATTTCTGAAACCTGCCTGCAGGTGAAGGACCACCCAAGACAACTTTTCAATGTGCATTTACAGGTTCATGACTTTATGGTGGGTGGTATAAAATTAAGGGCTCATCTTTCTTGAACATAATTATGTAATAGCCCTTTTCCTATACTTGATCTGGTCCTAAAATATGCAAGAATCCTAATTGGTCAAGTGCAATTAGGTATTGCGTGCTTGCAATATGAAAAGAGTTCCTATAAAATCAATGCATCAACTAAGGACGTTATCAAACTATACAATCCGCATATTTTTTCACTGCAAACAACTGTTAATTCGAAAATGGTTTGGGGAATAAAACCATGCCCTTTTATCAACTCTGGTGAACAAATGCTGCATTCTCCTTTTATTTAAATTGGAGTTCACTGTGGCAGCCGCCATCTTGAAATTCCTGCACCCACTTGGAAGAAAGAGGCAAAATGCATATTTCCTGACTTGATTTTCAAAAAGCACATTACAATTGGCTGACACAAGGGTATAATTTTACGATCGTACAGAAATTAGTTAAGGAATTGCCGTTATATGCAATTCCAAAAATCAAAACTTAAAACTGCAACCATTTTTGGCATTCTAAGTTGCCTTGGGTGACGAGCCGTAACATTGGATCAGCTTGTTATTGAGCGATAATATTTTTAACACTAGATACGCATGAACAACAAGACAAAATATTGTAGAAATCCGTGACAGTCAAATGGAGCAATTTCCTGAAATTTGTTGTTTTGGACAAGACAAACAAGGGCAAAGGCATGGCAGACTGTACTATTTCTAATATAGTAGACAATCCATTTCCATTCAGGTGAATATTGATGCATTTCGATTGGAAATAGACTGTCAACTGTGCGTGCATCATGTGACTGTGGGTACATACGGAAGTGCATATTGATTTTTGTGAACAAACTTCATAAACTCAGACTTGTATGTATGCGTCGCCTATACTGTTCACTTTGATATGTCACACACTTTCAGAGAAATTGTGAAATAAATTTTATTACATTTCAAATAGGACTCCCTGTTTTTTCTGTATCCTTCGTGTCATTTTTGTATTGCCAAATCGAAATTTGTCGGATTAGATTTAATATGGGATTCATATGGAATTTGTTCCTTGACTAGTCTATTGGAAACTAGCCATTTCACTTCAACTACTGCTGCAAGCGATTGCCACACCTCTGTGACATATTTCATGTTTTATGCCACTCATTTTTGGTGCCCAGCATGACTTCACTCAGAAACCCCCCACTTTTGCATTTGACAGGTTTTTGAATGATTATGAGCATTCATTTTTCATATTACCCGGGTTTCATTGTAATTTATAGCTTAAAACACTAGTCACATACTTGAGTGTTATAAATTTCCCATTGCAAAAAACGTCATCACATGCTATGTATACTGTGTATAATTTGATCGCATTTTGAACTGAAACAGGTTGTATTGTGGCTATAAACATACTTTTATTTAGTTGCATACGCCATTGGCTGCCAGCATATTAAACATCCCCTTATATTGCAAATTTGAAGGCTATGCAACATTACAAAATCTCCAGGATTTTTTTTTGCCTATTGAAAAATCCACCATGCTAGCAATGGCATAGAAATTGCATGTTTGAACCTGAACAGGTGAAAATCATAAAAAGAATTACTTGCACTAAAAGCAGTAAAAGTGAAATTTGACTGGAAGAGGGAGAAAAAAAATGGGTACCATGTGCATGCAGGGGGAAAAAGGGAAGAACTCTTCTGTGTGATGTGATAGAACTTATGGTAACATCTATGTATAATGGCATAGCAAGGAGCACAATGCTGGCAACAGGGAGAAGGTCGTAAATTGGCAACACCCCTGTCACTGCAAATGTATGGGAAACCAGGCTAACAAAGGAGTTCAAATGTGCTATTCTCCCAATACGTACCTTTCTTTCATAATTCATAGTTGCATGGGTAATCGCAATGGACTTTTTGTTAAGGAAAACCTTTGTTCAGTAAAAGTCCTCTACTTATACAGATTTTCATGTAAATTGATGAGATATACAGGGTAGTGCAAAAATAAGTTTTACCAACAATTTAAAATAAGGTTAATGCCGAGGAAAGAATTAATTCATGGTAATTGTTAAGAAAATTGTTAAAACGGGATTCATGTTTGTTTGTATTATTTGAAATAGATTGTGCATTGAAATTTGTCAAGTGTAAAGTTACTCTTGCGCAACCCTGTATGTTTTCAATTGGTTTGCTATTTTTGACTGTTATTGTATGGGGTTAATATGATGTTTAAATTTTGAATACATTGCAATCATGTCTTTGAAAAATTGTTTCAAGGATTTTCAAACGTTTTAACGTATGCAACTTGCGTATTGATAGTATGTATGAAATTTGATTTGGAATCATGTCTTTTGAAATCTCATAGATTAAATCTGAGAAGTACAATTCTAAGATCTACGTACATATTGACATTTTGTAAGGATGAGTGACTGCTAATTTCTTTTCATATGAAGTGTAGCTAATAGATCTATTAATAAATTATTTTCTTTTCTCTGCTATTTGATATTATCAATTAAAAATGTCACCTTCAAACGATAAACCTTCCCTGCAAGTGTTCAAATTAAACGACTTTTTGTTAATGAGATAATGAAAATTAAAAACTGCTGTGAAGTCATTGTACAGGATGTTCAAGATATACATAGTTTCCCATCCAATTACCTCTACAGTGGAGAGTTCTAGATGAAAAATTCATTGGCCAGCATGTAAGAAGTGACATGTGACGAGTCAAAAAATGGCATTGCAGATGACCTTTGGCGCCATATTCAAGGACACATACAGGATCATGGTAGTGTATAGCATGGGAACTGTTAAAAAATAGATGGATAGTTGCAATTGAAAACTGGTAGGCCATCATGAAGTTAGTAAGATGACATGCAGAATAGTGTTGATTCTTCAATATAAGAAACAGCAGACAAATGCTAATGTGTACTGCAGGAAAGCGAAGTTGCCTTGATGAATATTATGACTGTAAAATTCAATGATACACGGAGATCGCAAGAGTTTCTGACATAAAATGACCAATCAACGTATAGCTTTATTGCAAGACATGTAAGTCATGTTTATTCCATTGATAAGTGCTTGGACATAGAAAAAGTATGTACTTGATTTATGTTTAAACAATTATAAGTACTACATAACTGCTGATGATGGACACTTTGAATATGCTTTAAAGAAACACTAATTTTTGTAATTCTATTTCCATGTCCATACACATGTCAATAGAATAAACACGGGTTTCTTAACTTGCAATAAACTTATGCATTGTTTTGCCCATTTGTTGTGAGGAACTTAAGATTAGTACAGTGTTGATACCTGTCAGGGCAACTTCGCATTCTTGCAGTACACATTGAAATGCCTATGAACAGAAAAATCCACCTGCTGTGCTTCTTATTGATCATAACACTGTTCTACATGACATCTTACATATTATATATTTCGATTTTGGTCTAAAAGTTTCCAATTACAATTGTCCGTCTATCTTTAAAAGTTCCTGTGATACCGCAATGCTATTTTTCGAATCGCCACGTGACTCTATAAGGGTCATAAAATTTTTCAGCTTGGACCAGACATAATTGGCTGGGGAACTTTTTTTTACACCCTGTATATGTGTACAGGAAAACACCATTATTCCTTCCATATTTTTAGACAACGAATTTCCCATCTTATTTCCTGCCATTGTGATGCAAATTATTGTTTTGCATTGTTTAGTAGGCTATATACCTGTAAAATATAAACAATATAGGTCATTGCAAGTGAAACTATAATAATGAAAAACTTTTTTTGTGTTCTATACTAAGATTCTGTGAGATTCTTGGGCTAAATGTTCCTTTCCAACCAATCAGTAATAACTCAGGTAATAATAGAATACTAAGCCAGAAAAGAAATCATTTTCTAAATTTGAAAACATGGAACACTGTATTTGAGGGTATGGCTTAGGGCCATTGTGTGTACAAAGTTCATGTTTATAAGATTAATTGCATTGGGCATTTGAAATGACAATATTGTGCATCGCAACTGAAAGTAATACAATAAAGTATGCAAATTTCCTTTATCACATAAAATTATTTATGTTTGCTGCTGCTGCTGCTGTTGCTGCCCTGAGCATCTGTCAGCTCTGTTGAATGATTGCCATGAATAGTAGTATGCTATGGTTTGAAAATTGATTGCCCCAAAGCTTAAATTCGAAATAATCCACAATGTAATTATGAACGAAGATGATGAACTTCAGTTTTGTTCAAAGCATTAGTTTGATGAACCAATTTGCAGCACCTAGCTGGAAACTCGATTATATGAAAGTCTTTGCTAATTACAGAAATCTTAAAAAACTTCTAATCCAGTTCCTATACTTGCTGCAAGTATGAGCAGTAAATCATTATGCTGGCTTAAATAGATTTATGTGCGAAATGCTTAATTTTTATTTTGTAAAGAATTATTACACATTTACAGGGTGAAGATAAAGTCCATTGCACCTTAAAAAACTCCTTCATTGTCACATGTATTAAAAATTTGTATATGCAATGACAGTAAGTCAGGTATGCTCTGTCCAGTGGTGCCAAACTATGTATATGACCTGTGCAACTGCCTTCAAGGTTATCCAAGACTTAACTTTGCAAATACAATAGCTAGAGCAATAGTTCTAATGCATTGAAGAAGACATTAAAATTAGCACCACTGGATAGAGTACCCATTACTTGCTGTCACTACATAGGGTATTCAGGTTTTTAATATATGTAATAATGTAGAGGTTTTTGAGGTGCAATGGACTTTATCTTCACCCTGTATATTGAGTTGTTTGTCTAAACCTGTACTGTGAGAAAGAGCTCTTGATTAAATTATGAACATCTTATAGTAGCTTGTGTTCCAATGATTACTTGATAAATTATGTTTTGAAAATAATATCGATTATTAAATGTTAGCCTTAAAATTATTTTATTTTTGAGAATTTATACATTAATTTGTGAAGCTGAAAAATTAGCCACTTGTTTTATTAAAAAGTTTTTAATTTAGCACTCACGTAATTATGCTTTCGGAATTACTAATCAGAATGAAGCAGATAATTTCCTGTTGTTGATATGTTAATTTTATGTAATTTATTTATGCATGCAGCTTACACTTCACTTGACAAAAGTTGAGTTGAAGATGGTGATTCTTTTTAAAGGCATAGTAATATTTTGTTGCAATTTGAAAATGGAAATTTGGAAAACAGATCTGATGAAACAACTGCACTTGCATGCATGTACTATGTATGCATAAAATTGAAAGCATGAGGAGTTGCCTAATTTAGAAATATACTCTGTTATATCTATACTGGAAATCGGCGAAATATTTTTTCCTTTCATATCTTTTGGCTTCTTTACGACTGCAATTACAATTTGATCGTTTCCCAATCTATGTCGTCATACTGTCATATATTTTCTGCTGTTATGTGACAAGTATATAGTCTTGTTAGATGGGATAGAACAACAGTCATTTTCGCTCAGTACTAGGCACATGTTCAAGGTGATGGTGTATTTTTACTAACTGCATAAATGGGTTTTAGTTACAACTATGGTCATGGTGAACACCAGAAATTGAATATCGTTTGTATATATGTAATTTACACTTATGTAATGTTTCATTTGGATTCTGTTATTTTTCCATTCATGCATATTTATCCGGCATATCAAATTTGGGACTAGTGTTGCAATTCATGTTACTAATTTATTTTTCTCCCATGTGAAACTGAATCAGTAAACAATTACTAGAAGCTATTAGCACGTGACATATATTACACTTTGATCATTTCACTTTTGCACACAACATATCCTAGTATTTCATCAACAATATTTGCTGCAATTGCGAATTGCGAGAATTGTTTTGCATAGCTTAAATATTGTGCACCCACATTTTTGTTTTTTTCTTATAGAATTGCAAAAATATCAACATTAATTTATCATCATTTCTTATTATTTATGAAAGACAAGTCCATGCTATTGTAAAGGATGTAGGCTATTATTCTGTACCATAATTTTTACCGCATTAAGTTTGCTACCATTACATACTTGCAGCATATAATTTAATATATATATTCATCAAACATAATTGGCAACGCATTTTAGTAATTATAAAAGTGGTACATTCAAAATTGTAAAAATACTAAAGTTAATATTAGCTAAACATCAAATTTTAATTTCATAAATTGTATTGCATACATCTTTTTGAATAAATACCGTATTCTGTAAATAACTTAGTTTCCCAAGACTAAATGTTTTTGTCTTTATGCCAAATCATTTTATTAAGTCTTAATACATGTAGTGAATGTCACTGTTCTTATCTTTGTCCTGGTGTAATTTGGGCTTTCCATATGTTTCAAAATGGCGCAGGTTGTACTTTTATCCTTGGCAAGATTCATTAGCTCGTTCTGGAACATTTTCTTTGGCCACGAAGGGAAATAAAGCTTTTTTGTGCAATTAGTGCCATTTCGCCAGCTGTTGTTAATGGTCAATTTTCCCCAGATTTGAAATTGGTTTCACTTATGCGATTAATTATACATGTATACCTATGTGTGTAGGCAGGCAGACAGGTGTTGTATAGATTTAATTTGCCTTTGTCACGTGTGACTTTAGGTCTGTCAAATATATTGTTAAATTTTAAGGAAGGAAGTGTGTGCATGGAGCTTATGTGAAGCATATACTTTATTGCTGTTTTAAGAACTGGAATAGCGTAAATAATCACGTGTCACGATTGTGCAGATTTCAACTTGCGATGGCCTTATAATATAATTTATAATGCATATGTTTTTATTTTCTGCATGGGGGTTAATCTGCAGGTCAAGGACAATGCAAGAGTGCTCAAAGGGTATGCTTTAACACAATGGGTGATTAGGCCTACGCGAACATTAACTGAAATGATGCACTGTTATGACCCACTTTGACCTTCAGACATGATAAGCGAAAAGTGGTGCCTAAATTGCAATTACCAAATAAATCGATAGCCTATATAAAAAATGGCAAATTGATCTAGAAAAATATCTATGCACAAGAAGGATCCATTTGCAAAGTGATCTGTTACAATTTTTTGGTTGGTCAGTTCTATAGCTATACAACTCTATTCTGGACTATTAACAAATAGTAACATCATTTATTTTTTATTTTAATAGAACTAAATGAAGAATAGGAAACCCATACTGATGATTGCTGTATAGGTAAAATTTCAACACTTGTGAAAAAAATATACACCAATCACTATCATTATGTTAATCTAGAGTAGTAAATACTGTGTAGTTACAAAGTTATACAATTGTAACTTTTTTTGGCAATCTGCCATCCAGTAACTAACGTTAACTTGCTTTTAAAAGAATAAAATCTGAATTATCTTCAATGTTTTTTTTATTAATATCTAGCCATAGACAAAAATATCATTCGATCATGTTTGTACGTAGTTAGTAGTTCATAGTAAATTCAATTGTACTGTACTAAGAATATACAGGGTGTAAAAAAAGTCTGTCCGATTGGAAATAACATTGGCAGTATTGATACCAGGTAAATTATGACTAAGGGAAAAGTTAAACTCCAC
>WWPM01022811.1:0-28788 GCA_023279145.1 Glomeris maerens
AAAATCCGTTATATTTTGGTTTTCAAACATATTTTGTTATCACAGTTTGTTGTTTTTTCCTTGTCTGGGTGGTCGGAAAATTAAATTTCAACCACTTTTTTCCTCACACAACAAGCTGCCATAAAATAACCACTAGAGAAAAACTTGCAATAAATTTCCAGACAAAAAACGCCAACTTATCAAGAAAAGAAACAGATGATTGACACTTCCTGTGTTTGGAAATTAATTCAGATGTTATATTATAACTCTTCACAATCAAACGTTGTTAATGATGAAAATTTGAAAACTGAACAAATCAAATCAAATGGTTTAAAAAAAAACTAAACTAGAGTTTCTTTTGCACAACTCAAAAACTGTCCTGATTTTAGTTTTAACTATCGTGGAGACTTTTGTACATCTGGGTTTTGAATTGATGCTTTTGGCAATCGCTCAGTTCAGTTTACAAAAGTAAAAACTATACAAAAAAAAAACAGATATTATTTTTAGATATTTCTGATAGAACACAACCAAAATAGCAACAAATAATAATCAATAATATAACTGGGGAATTTCTATTGTTGAAAGTTCCCAAGAGACCAAAATATATTTCTGAAATTATAAAACAAAATTAGACAGTTCTATTTTAACTTCTTAACTATTGCAAACCATTATTAGGTATGTAATTAACCAACTGCATGTGTACAGTATCTGAATTGCAGTTTTCAAATATCCTTAATTATATCGGTATAACTGTTCTCGCAAATTGTTAATCAAATTCACATTTAATGAAAATATCTCCCAAAAAAACAAATCTAATATAAAAACAAAACTTAATCCGTTTACAAATTCGTAATCTACTGAAAAAACAATTAATCTTTTAATTTCACGTCGGAAACTAAATAAAAAACAAAAAGACGAATCTAACATCCCATTTCCTGAATCTTAAAATAATTTGAAAATTTCCCCAGTAAAATACGCAAATTAAATTACAATGGGCTGTAAATTACCAATTATATGCATTTGAATTAAACTGATTTGATTTTATAACAGCATGTAAAATATTGTGTAACAAGAACGATGTCGTTATGAAGGCTACATAACAAATAAATAGGGCCATGATATGTATAACACCAATCACTATTTGGCCCTTTTATAGCTTTGCCAAATTGCATCTGAATGTGTCCCAATCATTATTACAAATTGCAGTATGGACCTTGCATAGTTGAGCGCATTCAACTTAAAGGGAACATGGAAATAAGTACTATATATACAAATCAAAAACTTCGTGTAAGTTGCGTGTTAGAAATTTCAATAACAGACAGTTCTGATTTCTGTTATTAATAATAAATGTAACCACCATGTTCGTTGATGCACAACATTTTTATATCACATATGTCCATCAATTTCAAATAGGCCTAACTGGCAACACGTGTTTAACTTGTCAAAATTGTCCACTTTTACGCAGACATGTTATCATTTGATACACACACCTATTTCCCACTCTTAACTATTCAATAACTAGTTTGCACATAGCCTAATGACTATAATAGCCCACAGCTAACTAGATATACAAAATAACACTTGTGATAATGACAATTAACATACTATATACAGGAAAACAGAAATTAATTTCCTCGTCAAATAACCACAATGTTTCCATATAAATTTTATAACTTTATTGGGACATTAATGTGGGGTAAAAATGCGCAATCATTTCCTAATTAGTTCTATACGCTATACACAGAGTTAGCTAGCTTAGAAATGGCGGACGGAAGAGGCGTGGCTTAATTAGGTTGTCACATATCAATCAGTTGCTTTTTACTATATATATGTAACTTTTCCCAAATTGCAATTACTATAGTCAGAACTATACTTCAAAAATAACTTCAATTTGTGTACTGTGTTTTAAAAATGCAAAAGTCGCCATTTGTAAAAATAACAATTAAAAAAATCGAACTGCCAATAACTTTAAAAAAAAAGTGATTAATTATTTAATATGGCCATTGGAATTTTCTCCTGATAAATATTATCGAAATTTCTGTTTGGACATGCACATCCACATGTTAATTGCTAATTATTCCTCATCAAACCGGATATATTGCCATGCAGGCAAAACAAAAATGGCGCCCGAAAAATTTATTTACATGGGCATCATAATGGAATTTTCTATAACCTCATGCGCATGAATCACTTATCAAGTTCACCCTGGACCTTTTTAATATAGATGCCGTAACAACGATCGTCACTTTGCCGAAAAGCGCCCAATACATAATAGTGTTTATTATTTATTTAGAGGTGGGAGAAAAACATTTCCGCATCGGGTTTTCCGATATTCCAGTCGCGTCTCGATCGCATCGCATAATAATGCGTATTGCATTCGCAGCACGAAGTCGGCTAGACCAAAATCAAACACTATATACTTCATTTCCAAAATACTACAAGCTTTTATTGCAAAGTTCAATTGCAATTTATCGAATGTCCGTATTTTTGAAATCAAAATGGCGCCGGGAAAATAAAAATGCGCGACGACATTCCAAAAATCGAATGTCGCTTTTCAAATTTGAATTTATCGAACGTTTTGATCGCTTGGCCATTGGTTGAAGATTGGAGTGAAAATGGCGCCGGGGAAACGCGCGACGACATCCCAAATTTCGAACGTCGCTTTTCAAATTTGAATTTATCGAACGTCGGTTCGTTTTTGAACGTTTGTTTCAAGTTTGGACACAAAATGACTCCAACAAAAGTAAAAAAAAACATCAAAATAATATCTTTCCTCCCTCAAAGTCCCAAATGAAAACGATCAATTTTTGACAATTATTAGTTTAGCTGTATTTTCAGGTTATAAAAGCGGTATCTGGCATTCCAGGGGGAATAACAGCAATGAATAGCACCGCAAACCACCGAAAGCGCCGACGACACCCCGGCTATTACATCAACTGCGCATCACCCCACTACTCTTTCGCATTGCAATCCCCATTAGAGTCGATTTCGACTACATATGGACCAATTGGAGCCACAAATTCACGCCACACTTCTCCCACAGACTCAGTTCTTCATTTTCTGCGCATTTATTTATAGTTAGAAATTAAACAAAATTGTTTGTATTTTTCGTTGCTACGTGCAATAAGAAACTGATCGATATGAAATGATCGATTGTTAGTGATAAGGAAACGCAAGACATAAATAAAAAACCGTCTCAAGGTCGTCGCCATTACGTCATAGATTTGATAGTCTCCCGTCCTAGGAACTTGATAATCATTTTCTAGCTCCACCCGATGAGTTAATCAATTGCAACACCTGAAACCATCATAAATAATATGGAAATTTAAAACTGAACGGCAGCCATCTTGATTTTTGCCTCCAACAAAAGTCGATTTGGTGACGTCACGTGTGCAATTTGCATAGTCTATTGCACACTGAGACAATGGTTTCGTCTTATTATTCTTCACATTAATCACAGGTTGTTCGCATATTTCACAATTTCAAAAACAGTAGTGATTAGAGCGCCATCTATCATAACAAATCGCTGCGTGAAAAAAGATGGGATAAAACGATTGAAATTGGTTATTGTCTCGCTAATTACGGAAGAAGGAAGAGAAATTTATGGACTCAATTTCAAATATTCAACACAAAGGGTAATTATTCTTAAAAACATCAGCCAAAAATTTCTAACTAAGCATTTGAAAATGAAGGACTCGTGAATTGCAGCACACAACACGAATAGTATTATTAGTAAATATTATTAAAGGGTTGTCGCATTAAAAATTACACGTCCTCGTGACGTCATCGATGACGTCACATTTCGTTCGTGCAATAGCCGCCATTTTGGCTTATTGCGTTGTTGAGTTTGAAGCATTTTCTCTTTTTTAATACAGTGCGCTAAATTTCAATAAGTTTCCCTGTCATTTCTAAATTTTGTCATTTGTTTCTTATGTAAGTTATACATTTTAACAAGATTTACTAAATTATTATTAAAGTTTGAAATATTTTCCTAAATAATTGCTAAATTTCGAAAAGATTTCTTAAATAACTTCTAAATGTAGAAAAGATTTCCTATAAAAGTACTTCCCAAATATTTCCCACAAGAAACCCAAGGACTAGTACATTTGGTTTTTATATATTAACGGAAACAAATTTATTTCGATATACCAATATCTGACGAAAGTTAGTATAGAAAGTGCATTGAAATGGGCCTATATTTTTACGGGCCTCTTTCTGCGTTGAAAAGTAAAAACCAATTTCGAAATAAGCTCGTTAAATCGCAGCGCTTTCGCTCCGCCACCTGTTGCCAACAAAAGGCAACATTCCCAATGAGCATTTGTCTCTCTCTCTCTATTTGTCAGTAGATTTAGTAGGTCCATGTTGACTGTGTTTGTAAATTGTCACATTTCTGGATTGCCTCCAACAGCAACAAACACAAATATATTAAATCCATTGTCAAAATGCTAATAGAAAAAGTTCCAATTAGATTTTCCATCGTAAAAGGTCACTGCCCTTTCTCACAACACTGAACAGTCTATATACAGTTGGGACCCATTGTATAAGTAACACAATTGAAGTTTTAGGATTATAATCTAAAAAAACCATCTGAAAACATGAATAACGCATTCATGTTCACAGTTTTATTGTAGTTTTTCGTCAAATGTAAAAATATACAACTCATAATTTAAAAAAAAATACGTTTATGAATTCAATAAATTATATGTTCAACACTTTCCAGGGAATTAATCAGTAATTTTATTAGTTGTATACAAATCACGTGCCTGTATAATTAAGAACTCGTGAAATTTATATTTCCGCATTGTAATATTAAGCATACATATTCCAAAGGGCTTTGATCTGGAAATTTTAACAGCTGTTATATACAGTAGGAAAACTGCGGAAGTGAAAGGTATTCAGACCACGAGTATAAAAAAAGTAAATGGGGAAGAAAGAAAGAAAGAAAAAAATGAAATATAGGGGACATACTAACCAGAAATGGGGAAAAAACAAAATAAGCCTAAAGATGGCGCCCTTCTCTGAATTCTCTTTTCATGGAAACCAAGAAACCTTCAAAAGTTCACTATGGACTTCGAAATGGACTTCAACGCATGTATCCAATTGCCATTTGACTATAATTTAAACACAGTAAAGCTTCTTTTATATATAGGACCGTTTGGAAAATGGACCCATCTCATATTAAAGTGGTCCTGACACCAAATCAAAAGGCACTTGAAAACCTATGCGCACAGTGCCCTAAAGCCCAAAAGCAAAAAATGAAACTCTGACTTCCATTCAGAATTGGTTTCCAGAAATTGTTTCTTGAAATGATGTTTATCTTTTCTTGTACTTTTAAGATTAAGGTGCAAAGAAATGCTCTCATTTGTCAAATATAAGCTAAGTATGGAGCGCCAACAGTACCAGCAATGTGCCTTTAACTGTTAAGTAACAAAGGACCAATTTGAAGATGGCCACTGACCGAGTTAGATAATATGCGATTTCAATGTGCTCACCCTCCTCTACCACAACAGGCACACCATAGAAGCGAATGACGTCATCCAACTTCAGAATTCCCGAGCTTTGGCTTAAAGTATCTTAAGCAATAATTTTTAAAAATAAATTCTAAAGGAACACATTGTTGTATTTGTTTGTGATTGTTCCAAAGTGAAATTTTCAAGGTATCTTTACAAAACCCAATAAAATAAAAATCACAGGTGATTTCATAAAAGACCAATGTGCCCATTTTCGGCTCTAAATTTGTTTCTTAGTTATTATAAGTGTAAGTTCGTTCAACACAAAGTGGAAATTGATATAATTGAAACAAAGCAATGAAGAAACTGTTGGGAAATAAAAGAAAACTGTTGGAAATTTGTAGATATAAATATGAAATCTCAAATTCAAATTACTGCAAATCTTCTTTAAATTTCGGGGAAACATGGTATATTTCTCGGTTTATATATTCTCTAATAAATAATACAAAAGAACGGGTTTTTAATAGATATTTCAGTTGGTAAATTGCGTAACAAAAACCTACTTTTTATTGTGTATTATAATAGAAATATGATGCAACTCTTGGGGGGGGGGAAGTTTCATACAAAATTACATTAATTTTCCCTTTACATAGTTCTTTCCAAACAGTTATGGAAACAATTGTAAAGTATATATACAGACAATTTCACAAATTTTTTCACTGAAAAAGAAGCCAATGTCACTTTAATTAACGTATAAGTAATATTTCTTTTAAATACTGTCCAACAAAGTACAATTGGAAACAGTTTTCACTGGATTTTCCTAATTTAGTTATGAAACAACATTCCTTGAATATTTCCCAAATTACTTTGTGTTTACCATTCTGTTATATATCATTTACTGTCTGTAATCAATCAAAACTATAGAAATAAGGAATTTTTCTGTG
This sequence comes from Glomeris maerens, assembly GCA_023279145.1. NCBI lineage: Eukaryota > Metazoa > Arthropoda > Diplopoda > Glomerida > Glomeridae > Glomeris > Glomeris maerens. The sequence continues at coordinate 6,374 of WWPM01022811.1, forward strand.
AAATTCTTCTGAGGAAAATTGGGAGAAAAAACATAGTAATATGTAATATTATAATATAAATTCAATAATCATTTATTTGTGCAGCCATTTCATGCAAATCTATGCATACATACATTTGCACCTGGGAAAACATACAATGCTCACTGGCAAGGTCATATAAACTTGTAAAAACGGATTACACAATGCTGTTTACTTCATGGCTATTCAATACTCTGGTATACATGTATGTATAATAAAAGGAAAATCAGCAATTTCTCGCAAATATTCTATATAACTGAAATAAATTTACAACATGCACTATGAGCACTTTGTATGCCATAGTTCAGGTCAAACAATGATTTATTTATACAGTTGCAAGAAGGAACAGGTTTCCTAATCGTAAATAAGTCATTTGGAAAGAAGGCCATTTTAGAAATCTTCATTCTGGTTCCCAACCACTATTTGGAAATAACAATTTGAAATGTTCAAACAAAAATATATTCAATAAACGTCCCACTTTTTGAATTATTTGTTGTTTTTTTCTTTGTTACTACTGTTACTACTCTGTTCCCCCAAATAATTATCTTATAATTACTGTCCCTGGCATAGTTGGGGATCGTTCATTATTTACGCAATACCACAATAATTTGGATTTCTTCTTCATTTAAACTTTCAAATAATTAATCAGTTGTTTCAATCACTTTTGGACTTCATTAATTGCAAACTGTTTTCCTGGAAACTCGTGAATTAATAAGAAAGAAGAAAACGAACTAATAACAACCAGATATTGCCCAATGGGATTGCAATTTTTGAATTGTTTATATATTCAATCGCTTTTTTGGGAATGTTACCAAAGTAAGGACCTTTGTTCTAATGTAGAGCTTTGTAATTTGTATTTGTACTTTGTTCATGGTAATAAAGTAAAGGTTTTGATTTATGTTTGGACTTTGATTTTGAAGCAAAATGACAAACCTGTGTATGGTCACATCAATGATTGGTTCAGGTCCTTTTATGTAAAACCCATTAAAAACACTTACGTGGTATCTAAATCACGAGTTGAGTCCCTTCCTATTGGTCAAGTTTTAATTTATTATAAACTAACAAAAACAACAGTATTGATTATAATTAATAGTGCCTATTATAACAGTTGAAACAAATTGCGTATAATTTCATTTTAATAACTTGCGTTCAATGTTGTCACAACTCGCCGAAAAAAGGCTTGAATATAAACTTGTTTCTAGCAACTATAAACATGTAATTACTGCAAAACGAAAGCTGCATTTCAATTATTCCATAGAAACTTGAATTCTGAATCGTTTTCCATTTTTGAAATAATTTAACGAGTAGTCTTGGAATTTACCAATTAAGAAATACAATTTATACCAACAAATGCCAACATCAAACAAATGTATAATAAGTATAATTAATGTATAACATCAGCAGTAAATAAGAAAGTTACATGCCTAATTTTCTCCAATTCTTATATATATTAAGTTGTGTATTTTATTTACAAAAAAGTTGCAGAAAAGTACATTTATCTCGCATGATTTTCGAAATCACTAATGTTGGCCTATATTTTCCCTGCTAAGATACTGTATATAAGAAATCGATTAGATTAACATATATATGTCAATAATCAAACGAGTGAAACACGATTTAACACTGGAGGGGAAAAAAAATAGCGAATTTAATTCAATGTCAAATTTCGCGATTTCGATTTACAGAATTGTTTATTTTGCCTGCACCAATCCATCTGCAACTCACATTATTATTATACATATAGGTAAATATAGACGGTGACTGCCCTCCAAAGAACTGAACACACAACTGGGAGAAGAAGAAAGAAGAAAAAAATGTAGCAGATTTAGTAGAAGGGAAAAAAAGAAGAGAAAAGACAAAACAAAAACTCGAAGTTCGGCAAAACAAGAGAAAAGAAAAAAAACTTTTCACAACCAGTTGCTATATTTCTGCCCCCTTTTTGTCCCTGGCCCCAGTAAAACAGCGCAAGAAAGCCTATTTGCATACATCCAACCAACCCAACTAACCGGTTTCATCACAAATTTATAATCATTTCGGAATTTAGCAAGAAAATACACAACTTGGAAACAAAAATTCCAAAAATTTATTACATAAAATTTGTTGCCAAAAATTATTCAATTATTACTTCCTACTTCCTATATTTCTATCCAAAACTATCAAATCACACTGTTTTACGCGATTGCTTACTTTTATTTCAGTGCATAATCTGCAAAATCGATCTTAAACTAATTATTTCGATTTCAGTACGAATTTTGAATTATAATTTCGCAACTTTCCAAGTCACAAAAGTTAAAATTGCGATCTAAATCTATATACCTATCTGTAAATATAAATCATCCACAATGTACAGAACATATAGCTATTTAACAATTGCACAAGTAATGATTTAACTTTCGTTTTACAGAATTCAACAGAATATTGAAGATTTATATGAAGAGAAATACGAAAATAGCTTTCAAATTTCGGCAAAATCTATTTCATAAAATCCCTTCCAGTTCAATGAATTCTTTTGGGGGGAAAACTACAATATTGCTGCATCTTTTACAGGCAAATACTTACAGTATTCAGAACAGACGTGTGTATTGAAAACAGTCAAAGGAAAAACGCTTGAGAAAAAAAAAAACAAAAAACTGGGTGCTAAAAATAACATTTTGCATCGTTGAAAAGCGTCTCAAGTGCATTTCTCCTCACTTATCCCTGCCTTAAATCATAGTTTCCACATTCAAACAAACAGTATGTACCCCAACAACCTTCAAAATATACAACCAGGAAACGCGTTATTTCCTTCAACAAATAGCAAATTATGGCGAATTGTGAAAATTAAGACAAATTCCGCGCTGGAAAAAAATGGACGAATACGAAAATAAAAAGGTGGAGTGATTGCAAATAACTCACCGATTGGCAGCTAGCAAATTGCCGATCACCGGGTTAATCCTTTCTTTCGCATAATTACGTCGTTCTCACGCGTTTGGCATCGGATTGCAGCGAACGACTAAGCACCAAAGTCGTCATTGGAGCCAGAGTCCAGTGCAGAGCAGTGCACCGAAGTGCGCCTTCAAAAACGCGATTAAATGTCGCCAAAATGCCCAGCAATCACCTCAAATCGACGTTCAACGCATTCCTTCCCAGTGTCCGCCGCGTGTTGCGTCCACAAAACCACGGAAGGAGCGCTAACTTGTTGGCAATTTAAGGGTGAAAACTACTACATATACACTTCCACTCGCGAAGCAGCTGCCTGCGTCCAGATTGCCACCTTCGCACACCGAGTCCGAACTCGAAATGAGCACTGATTACGGCGTTCCACACAAGAGCGTTAAGAACCGTCTATTTCACTTCTATGGGGGTTGGGCACGTGGCTACTACGTATACTGTACTATACTACGTTCTTACGTCACAGGATCCCATCAATATGCTCAATATAGGCTGGGACGCTGTGACGTCACAAACTCGGTCGCTTACAGGAATCATCCATTTCACATTTATGGGGTTCGGTTGATGGATACTATACTTACGTTCTGACGTCACAGGGTCCCATCAATAGCGTTCGGAATCGTCCATTTCGCATTTATGGGGTTCGGTAGATGGATACTATCTTACGTTCTGACGTCACAGGGTCCCATCAATAATGATTAGTATGGGTTTCACCGCTGTGACGTCGTAACATTTGGCCACTCAGGATGGAGCAATCTCGTAGCCCTTAAAATTCAATTGATGGCAACGAAAGAAATACTAACATCAGGGACCAATAACGATCGAAGGGAGAGGTGCGACCACTTCGATTAATGAGGCCCCTAGTGTTTATTTTGCTTTTATTTAAAAAAAAATTGCCCTCGTCGTAGTTCTCAACAGAAGCCGGCTAAGTTGACACCGGACAGTTGCCCTCCGACAATTTGCCGCACTCAAATAATAGCAGAATTTGCCACAAAACTTCCCCCAATTCAATATTTTATGTTCGAAAATATGTGGTTTGGCAATGATATGTACGTTATACTACAATAAATGCACATTTCCCGTGGATTAACTACCACTTTCGTGCAAAGTTCACTTTCATTTAATGACGTATACCCTGGAAATAATTTCCACCATATTAATTGATAATGACAAAATATTAAATACATCAACCGTTTTATAGTTCTAACAATACAAATTTGAAGCTTCCTGTTGCGCCGAGCCAACTGTCAATACGCCAAACCACATATATTATATTACCAAACTAGGAATTCATGAACATTTTGCTTCGCGACATCTGTCTAATATACTTTCCAATAAACTCAAATTAAACCCGATACAAAATGTTATACATCACTGAACTAGACACCATTGCACGCATAACCGCGTGCATTTCCTTATCATCAACTTTACAATTCCAATTAGTGTATAATAACAATATAATACAGTAATCACTGGTGTATGGAGATATTTAATTACACAAAATGTTTTCGTTCCCTTGAACAGACAATCTTCAATTCCAAAACAGACAGTTTGATTACAAGCCGCTTATTCTCGCCTCCAATTCGCGGTATTTCAGCAGCTAATGCCCATACCTGGATAAGTTAAGACACAAACGCACTGTAACATACCATCGGCTCTGCGTAGCCGTAACAAAGGGAAGGGGATTCATTTCCAGATCTTTTGAAAGTGCAGCTTGCGTCTATTGATATTTGATGTTCGTAATGAATTCCTTAAACAAGTATAAAAATTAACAATTTCTCGCTTCACATTATTCGTAAGATTGAGGACATTTTCTGTGTTCAGGGGCTTCAACTGAACCCCGTCCCGATGGTTACGGCTACAAACACGCGAACACAATCATCATCTTTTCAACTTTTCACTTACTTCTGAAATTCCCACTCTCGGTTATCAAGTGGGCAAACTTGTCTAGTTTTCAGCCACCGTGAGATACAATGAAAGTGAAAAGCGTGCTGTAATAGAATGCAAAAATATCAGCCAAAAACAGCGACATTACTCAGCGAAAACTCGCTCCCGCGTACGCAAACTCTCCTCGGCGACAGTGTCATGAATAATTCATTGCGCCGGTAAAACAACCGTTTCCCATTATTATTTACAAAAAGATAAAAAAAAACCGGCCACCATCGTATATCACCGGCTTACACGTATATGCGTACAAAACCCGGTGACATTTCCATCCGTACATACGCGCGCAGACCAGACGCGCAACCTCTTATCGGGGGTTTTTATAAGGAAACGGAGACAATGGTCAAACCGGCAAATGAATTTCAAACTCAAACATTACGTTGCAAACACCCCAAGCCACTGTGCATTCCTCACTCGTGGCCGATGCTTGGTTCGCTTGGCATTCAATACCTGAGTGAAACAGCAGAGGGGAAAAAAAGAAAAGAAAAGAATGAATACGTAATTCTCATTGTATTCAGCATGTTATATACTCAGCCTTCAACTTACAAAGATCCATTATGTGGTTCCTGCATATTGCGCAATTGTCCACGACAATGTCTGCGAGAAATGAAAGACATAAAACGGTCACGAACACTGGCGATAATGGCACGGTCATAGAGTACATCAATTCAAATAAATATCAGTTTCTTTCCTTTTTATCTAAATTACATCTATACCTTAGTTATCACACGTTTCAACTCACCCCAAGCCCAAAGAGCAACTGCATTCCACTGTAAAGTAAAGAAAACACGTACTTTAGATTCGTTTCAAATGCAAAAGTGTACCTTTATACCACCTGAAAGTCAGAAACAGCAAACTTTCATTCAAAGAACTGAATTTAAAACATTTATTATATTGTTACTATACTTCTATTTCCACTATTTTCATGGCATTTTATGATCAGCTGGTTCCAAAATGTTACAATAGTGTCACCATTAAAAATGGATGCAATTGAACAAGGACATGGAAGTACAATTCTGGAAAATTTCATTTGTCTAATTACACAAAGACATACAGTCTTTCAAAAATGGCCGTTTTTATTTCTGTAGCATCTTTGGCATCTTTTAAAATCAAGAGAAAATATTATACAGTAACTGCTCAATTTAGTGGACTGATCGGTTTCGAGGCTTCTGTCCACTAAACTGTGTTGTCCACTAATTCGATTTAGTGTACTCATCCACTAAATCGAATTGTTTCTATACAATCGTGGACAGAATTATTTTATTAATTAAAGAAGTTCATATCAAGGAGCGTTTTTTGCTTCAGAATAAGGATTCTTTCTACTTTGTCAAGGAAGCCGAAGTTCTCAATAGGCGATCGCCGAGCAGAAAAATATTTCTTGAGAGTTCCTATGGCAAGTGAAGCTTCTTTCGAACTTATTAGGGCCTGTGACTCAGTTTCATTCTCACTGTCGGTATTGCTATCCGCTTCCACTGTTGTCACACTTTGAACAATTTCTTCATCTGTTAGAACATCAACTGCTTGGATATCGTCGTCGTAATTTGCATAATCTTCCAATGACTCGAAATTTGTTGCCATTTTGCACTGAGATCAGGGCCTCCTCGAGGCAAAGAGCTGCGATTTTTGTCCATTGAAGTGTGTGTCCACTAAATTGAGCACTTACTGTATGAGCATTTTCATATAGCCCTGTTCAATATTTATTGAAGTGCATAAATATACAAGCTCATGTCGCGTAGTTTCTGAAAAACAAGTTTCCGGATATTCAAAGATTTCCCTTTCGATCAGGCTTCGAAGCCGTTTTTGATGCATCGTAACTTGAAAATTTCCCAAAATAAACGAATTCTTGTATTGTTCGCTTAAACTATACCTAAATGACATCCACCGTGCAAAATTTCAGGTTTGTAGTATAAATTCTTCCTGGTTTTATAAGGTTCACAACTTCGTATAATTTTAACCGGCAATTTCTCGGTCTCCGAGAGACTCGCAAACAAATGCTCGTTTATTTGGAAACTAAGTAAGATACAGACCTAAAATTTTGCCTGCAAACATCAAACATATAGTAGTAACACTGTACCAAAAATCATCAAGATTGGTGGGGTGATGTGGGAGGCAAGTTTGTATTGGAATTCAATGACAACCACTAACTGAAATACATACATTGATTGTGAATTGTTAAAAGTTTCACGTCAATTTCGAAATTCAATCACTTTCCCAGGACTGCTTTCTTTTCTTTAGATTCATTTCAAATCCCAAATTGTAACAAAGCAAATGAATCTCAACACCATTTGAAAGTAGTCGGAAACACATTCAGCTTTCATTCATTAGAAAATATAATCGGCTTAGAACTACCAAAGAAAAGCTCTTAATTTCCCCAAATCTTTACATTTAATTACTTTACGTAACTCACTGCACATGACATTAGACACATTTCCATCGCAAATGTTAACAAAAACCTATCAACATTAATTTCCCGTGAACAATATTTCAAAGTTCAATGACTTTCCGAGGCAATTTCTATAGATTCTTTCTCAGTTAACCACCAGACTGTATTATTATATTACGACAACAGTAACACTACACTGAATTCCGTCCTTTTTATCGCGTGCATATTTTTTTGCAATAATGCTTGGAAGGAACTGAAACATAAATAGCGGAAATCGACGAAGTAATTCGAGGTTATGAATATAAGAAGCAGAAAAATGACAATGGTTTTACACAACAGGGTCAAAGACATTCATCGCATTGCTGCTGCACCAAGATTCTCAGATATCTTCATCAATTATTTAAGCAATAATAACTGTGCACTATTGTATTTTTTTCCTTTTGGTCCCATTACCAAGTTGCAAACTGAAAAAGAAGAATAAATAATACCACATTGATCTCCACTATAAAACTAAATTAAATATCCCATTATGTCACATGGTAACCGTTTGTTTTGTATGGTAATTACTCGCACACATTTCTGTTCAATGTGCAATGAACTTCACATTTGAATTTCTTGTCCAAAGTCAAGTTGAACATGTTATTACACAATACAATCGTAAATACTGTGAAGGTCAGGCTCAAATGTTTATAAATCTCGATGCGAATAGATTGAAAGAGTATCTATTTAATGTTTTTACGTTATATTAAATTCCAATTTCCCAACTTTTCATTTTTTCAAATGATATTAATTATACTCCATTCGAAAGAAGTTGAGAAAAAAGGCGTGGCATACGCAGTGCTCGCGATTGGCTACATTGAAAGAAGGCTTGTCTTGTGGTTTCTGCTGCCAATCAAGACTATACAGCTACTCACGCCCACATATCACGTGGTTTCCGCTATCCAATAAGCTTCGAATATGGCCACGCCTTTTTTCCCAACTTATTTTGAATGAACTATAATTGGTACAAAGTGATAAATACACAAAAAATAAAGAAACATTCAAAGCAATTTATACAATTTTCTGTCAACAGTTTGCATTTGGTTTTCATGCATTTATATATTATATTTAGCTCTTTAATTTCAACAAAATGAAATTGATACACTGTAATTTTAAATAGATTTTAAAAATGCTCCCAATAATTTTCGGCGCAGAATTGTGCAGAATTCAGTAGCTAAAAATCTATGGAAAAAATATGAAAATACACAGGAAAACGGCGAAAATTACTATCTCATAATCATATTTAACTGATGTGATGCAATGAGCTAAATTAAAAAATACTGACACACAAAAATGTAGCAATGTTTGATGCGTTTACTGACCACCAGATGTCACACCAAATTAATGCGAGAACTACTACGCATTGCGTCCCAGCAATTTAAATCATACGTACTCGTCGAAAATATACGTAAACACTCCATATTGTTAAATAAAACCCGAGGTGTAATGGTTGATTTCTTACAATTGTTTACAAAAAAATAACGAAACAAAAGAATGAAGTAGGCCTAATAATAAAATGATAAAAAAATACCTTTTTCACTTCAAAGCGCTTCTTATCACCTTTAGAAGTACTGGATGAAGGCACTTCGATCTCGTCATCATCGACTTCCATCGACATTCCTTCCCTTTCAGCTATATTTTCTTCAAAAAATCTAAAAATTACGACTACTTTCGCGACAGAGACGTCGAACCGCAGCGGTTGAGCATCACTTGGCCAATAAACATATAGCGCGAATGGCCACTGCGGTGCCTCGCGTTCATTGGTTCCGCTTCACTACTCTAATAGGCAATTGGAGTTGAGCAGGTTTGGAGGCGTGCGAGCGTATTCGAGATACACCTCCTCCTCAAGGCGGGGCTAAGTGACGTCATGCGTATAACTCCACCTCTAAAATGTTATGAGTTGAGTGGTGAAACGAAACAGCCAGCGCCATCTAACGGCGTCAGCCATTACTAAATAACAAATTAAAAGAAAATACGAATAAATAAAGCGCGATTATTCAAATCACATCTGCACCTCAAAACACAGAAGTAATTGATAATAATAATAAGAATTACAAAGACTTTCAATAAATATACACGAGATTTGCAACCTTTACACTATTAGTTTTAATAAAAAAGTAGATAACCTTTAGCATGGTGGAACCTTCAAAATGAATGACCCCATTACGTGTAAATGTAGGGGGTTATTCAGTTAAGAGGTCAAAAATAAGCACTAAATGTGTCGAAAATTCCTTTATTTGTTGTGTAGCAGCTGTTAATTGTATTGGAAAGCGAAAATGCCGATGCAATTGAAACAAATAAAAATTCTAATTGGAACAGCACAATAGGATAATTCAGAATACAGATAATACTCTTCATAATATCCATTAATTTTGAAGATACTTCTTTTATAACAATAATAATAGTGGTCTCCATGGTCACATAAATAATTGCCATACGTGGAATAACTTCACAATAAGCTTAGAGTATACAAAAAAATTACATTTCGCTTCACAAGCTTAAATAAAAGTAATTAAAACTGCATTCGCACATAGAACAAAGCCTCCCTTAATTAAGAGGATAATTATGTAATTAATTTACTCACATTTATTGATTGGACAAATTTCGCAATGAAAATGCTTCCGTATTGTTACTGTATTTTGGGCATTTTTTTAGATTCTAGGTATGAAACTAAACTAAACAACTCGTTAACCTTTAGTAGGCATGTAAAAAGAAACTAGATCTATACCCTCATATACTGTACATAATAGGTTAAAAGTAAAGTAATTACCTATCTTAATCAATTTGTAATTGGCGAAAACTTCCTTCAATACCCAAGTTTGGTGACATTTCCTTCATGCGTTTCTCTTTGTACATCTCATCTAATGCAATTTCATCCAAACTCAAGAGACTTTCTCGGTTCCTGAGCATTTCTTCCTTCCAAAGTCCTAATTATCAATTCAAACGAATTAAATCCTGATTTTTCGGGCAGTAAAACACTAATGATTCTCCATGCATGTGCACATTGGGATGACTTTGATAAAAGAAACGCATCAAATCGAGTATATCCAACATTAATTTAATAATGCTCCGAGTTAATTGCAATTATATCTTACTTATAAGTTCTTCAGCTGTGTAAGTTTCACCTCCCATTTCTACAGGAAGCATTCTCTTGGGAATAATTTCATGCAATGGTTTGTCTCCACCATGAACAACGAGCTGGATCAATGCAAATTAATCAAATAAGAATAACAAACATTGTTAGATAAGTTCATTAAATGCCTATACCCTGCTAGCCATCTTCTGTCCAACAACATATTTCATGATTTCCACAGTTTTAACGAAAAAAGAGGGCACAAATAAGTAATTGATTTGGGTAAGCCGCAAAGCATGAGCCTTCTGCAAAATGTTTAAAAAATACCTACATACATCTTTACGACAATACAAAACCAACAAATAAATGAGGTAATATTACAAAGAATGCTGTAACACATCCCTGAAGAAATGTTGGTGTGAAAAGAGGAACAAGACCGAGTCGCATGCCTTTGCAATTAATACACAAATTTAATCCAGCTATTTGATCGTCTTCGTTATTCAGCAACACTTCACATGCAACAGCATAGGCCTTAAATAACGCTGTTAAATCTTCTTTGGTGGGCTGCAGCTTATCTGAGATGCAATATTAATAAATAAATTGATTACTTTCATTTCAAAGCATCTTGAAACTCATATGCACATATAACAATTGGATATTCTATAAATTAAGTACCTCAAGTAAGTGATAATTTCTTAAAGCAATCCAGTATTGAATACTGGATGTTATTTATTGCAATTGGCATCGAGCAATTCAATGATATTTAATTACCAAAATTAACGAGCATCACTCTCCGTCCATCATCATTTCTTCCTTTCAACATCATTATGCTCCTATATAATCAAATTTTGAACCTTCCTAGAGTAACATAATTTCAGAAATCTTAAAACGACTAACCCTTTGGAAAACATCTTGTTCACACCTGGTTCCAACACATCCATATTATTGAAAAATTGGGGGAAAAATACTCTGTTTGTTAAATGCTTCATGAAAACTTCTTGAGCCATTGGTAGGCTATACTTTTTTACCCTCAGAAAACGCAGTAAAAATGCTGAATCTGATGACATAAATTCACCTTAAAGTTTTCAATATACAGTAGTTCAATTATATTTGAATTACCCAATCGACATTTAACAATGTCCTCATTTTTCATGATCCAATTTCGGAAAATTTGGAGACATTGAGAACGAATATTTCCGTCTTCTCTTAACTCTTCAGAAGCAATTTTTGCAATATCCGGACTCACATTGCATTTGTACTCGTCTATTTCACCCACAACTTTGAACATTTTACCCTTCGCTATATATAAGTATGCATTTAGTCCATTTGTGTTCAAAAAAGTTCATAATTTCACTGACTTACCACTTTCAGAACTGAACTACTGCTCTGTACAATCCCACCATACAGTCAGAAGTACAATATGCAGTAAATAGATAGAAATGAATACCAACTAATTTGGTTTACAACCGCAAAGCCAATTATTTCGGTTTCTCGGTACAGAACAATACAATAATTACGTATGGAAATAATGTCAATTAATTTTAATAGCTCCGATTGTTATGTAGTATAATTACGTTTTTTTAGTTGATTATAATACGATAGTTTTCATACAAATAATTGCAATACGTGGTATATAACTTCACAATAAGTTTAGAGTTTATATAGGTAATAGTATTTAAAACTAAATTCACAATTGGAACAAAATCTTCTTTAATTAGAGAGTTTATTGGGTTGTAAAATTTAATTTCCAATTACTGCGATCATATTGTTACTGGAAGGTTAATTTCTTACAATGAAATAGCTTATATATTCTAGATAGTAGGTATATGAAACCTAAAAGCAATTGCTTAAACTTTAGTATACGTATGTGAAAATAAACTAGATCAAATATTAGTAGTTATTATTTTAATCAATTTGCAATTGGCGAAAACTTCCTTCTATTCCCAAGTCTGAGGATATTTCATTTAGACGTTTCTTTTTATACTTCTCATCGACCGCAATCTCATCCAAACTCAAAAGACTTTCTCGATTTCTAAGCATTTCTTCCTTCCAAAGACCTAATAAAGAATTCAAATGAAATTCAGCAACGTAATGTGCGCTTTCAGCAGCGAAGCAATAATTGATATCAACAGTACAGATTATTTTCCTAGAATATATTGATAAAAACTAATCCAGAATTATAAGCCATTGTACATATAAGCACTTGAGCAATATAACATAAATGTATTAATAATAATGATCCTATTATATCTTACTTATAACTTCTTGAGTTGTGCAAGTTTCTCCTCCCAATTCAACCGGAAGCATTCTCTTGGGAATTGCATCTTTTAATGATTTGTCTCCACCATGAACAACAAGCTGGATCAATATGCAATGAAACAGTTGTAAAATATAATCCATTGCAAATAACGTTAGCAAGTTTCTTACGTATGTACCCTGCTAGCCATCTTCTGTCCAATGAAATATTTCAGGACTTCCACCGAGTAGGCGAAAAAAGGTGGCAAAAATAGGTAATCAATTTGGATAAACCGCATCGCGTAAGCTTTCTGCAAAAATTCAAAAGTTGAAAAACCAAATACACCTGGATAAGCAGTACTACAAGTATATACAAATGTTACAAGAAATGCTGTAGCACATCCCTGCAGAAATGCTGGTGGGAAAAGAGGGAGAAAACTAGGTCCAACTCCTTTGCAAGCAACACACATATTTATTCCAGCTATTTGGTCGTCTTCATTATTCAACAGCACTTCGCATGCAACAGCAATTGCTTTAAATAATGCGGCTACATCGTCTTTGATAGGCTTGATCTTTTCTGGGAAGCGATATTAATAATCGTATTATAACCTAATGTGCAGTGTGATTAATATTGCAATGCTAAACGCCAAATCATTTAAAATTGATTGCATTATATAACGTATGACGTATAGCAATTAAATGATATATTCTTACCATAACTAATGAGCATCACTCTCCGTCCATCATCATTTCTTCCTTTCAACATCATTAAGCTCCTATGTAACTTTCTCAAAATTATGCTTCGCTCTTCATTTCGGAATTAAATTGTAAAATAACTGACCCTTGTGAGAATATTTTGTCCACACCTGGTTCCAACACATCCATATTATGGAAAAATTGGGGGAAAAGCTCTCTGTTAGTTAAATGCTTCATGAAAACCTCTTGAGCCAATGGTAGGCTATACTTTTTTACCCGCAGAAAACGCAGTAAAAATGCTGAATCTGATGACATAAATTGACAATAAAGTTTTCAATATACAGTAGTTCAATAATATTTGAATTACCCAATCGACATTTAACAATGTCCTCATTTTTCATGATCCATTCTCGGAAACTTTGAAGACTTTGAGAACGAATAAAGTCATCTTCTCTCAACTCTTCAGAAGCAATTTGTGCAATATCCGGACTCACATTGCATTTGTACTCGTCTATTTCACCAACAACTTTGAACATTTTCCCCAATAAACTAAATACAAGCATACATTTTATCTACTTGTGTTTAAAAAGTGCATAATTTCACTTGACTTACCACTCTCAGAACTGAACTACAATCCCACCAACAGCCGGAAATACAATAGAAATGAATTTGCAATATTATGTCAGCTAATTTTATTTTAACCCGGAATACAATTTCTTTTTTCAAAATAAAACAATAGGACGATTAATAACACTGATAACTTACAGTAATTGTACCCCCTTCTTCAAGGTACTTTTATAAAATGCGAGCAATAAATATGGGCTAACCAAACCTGATTGTTATCCTTTAATTACGTTTATTGGAAAAAACTGAAGATTGGGAATGGAGATAGCTTGATTATTTCAAATAATGGATAAGGTTAATATAAAAAGCATTACCATCAAAAGTAACACGTTTAGAGTGTAATTATAGCCTTAAGTGACACATCACTTACATTAGGGCTGTTGTAACTGCGACCAAGGTTGCTGCGAGGAAAATGTGAAGGTCTTTTCTTTTTAGGATAGTGAAAAGTAAGTTGCAACCAAGGCTTCATTTCGTAGAAAACAAATACGAAGTACGTATACAAGTCAAAATCCAAACTCCGGTCGATAATATCATGTCAATACAACGAACTATAATGAAGGAATGGTGTGCATGAACTTGTTACATGCAGTTGTAGGTATGGATTACTCCTAAATTTGATTAATGATAGAGCGAAGTTTGTATATATATTTTTTTTTTAAATGTATGCTTCGTTCTTTTTCTGTGAAGTTGTAAATTGACCATGAAGATAACTCTGCAGTTGAATTGAGTCGAAAATAATCGCCACTGAAAAACACGATGAATTTGTAATTTATATGAGAATTAACCTTCGTTTGCACCGTATATGAAATGGCATAGCTTCCACTTCGAGCTATTGAATGCAAATTAATTAAACTGCCCTTGATTGCAAACGCCGAATTAAATTTGGAGTTTTCCCAACAAGTACGGTTAAAAACTAAAAAAGTTGCAGGCAAACAGGCATTACTTTTCGTGTCCCAAAAAACGATCATATTTTTAATTGTTATAATCGGACCAATAGAGCTTGGACACGAGGCGGAGCCTGTTGCTGATGCATTAGTCTCTCCATTGCTCGCTCCTCTTTGTTCGCTCGCCATCTTTTTCTTGGGTATTTCAGAATTTTAGACAGGAGTAACTAAGCGATAAGCGCAGCCAATAGGAACAGTGGGCGTGACGTCCAAGCTATGTTGGTCAGAGTATAATTACTTGGCAAAAATTTTACAGAAATTCGCCAAATTTGGCAACAATATACACGAGTGTATTTGACATCTTTGTCCAAAATTTCAACTAAGCCGATCAATAAACACGAAGCAAAATATTATGGTGCAAGAATTTACACAAAAAGGATGGAAACTTCTCGGCGTCATGCAGCAGTCTTCTTAATTAAATTTGTAAAGATAATATTGTTGACTCAAATGTTTATTAATAAAGTACGTTGAATAAAATGATATTATTGTAAGATTTTTGAACAATGAATATGACGTCACACAGCGGGCGTGTTTATTGATCGATTGAGCTGAAATTTTTAACTAAGATGTCAAATACGTATTCAAGTATATTGTTGCCAAATTTGGTGAATGTGAGTGCATGTATGTATCAAATCATAAAGTAATTGTCATTAATTAGCTCCACTTTCTCACCCAGCAATCTTGGTCGCAGTTACCGATCTTCAACCATGCAATAAAAACTTCCTACTGTATTTGGTTCAGGTCTTGAAATCAGCTTCCATGATGTCCAATATACAAAATAAAACATGAAACTGAATTTGTATAGAATGCCATAAAATACTGAGCTGTATTCAAGTTAGTACATAGTAATTCCTTAATCAATTTGCAACTGACGGAAACTTCCTTCAGTGCCCAAGTCAGAGGACATTTCTTCCATCCGTTTCTTTTTATACATCTCATCGATTTCAATCTCATCTAAACTCAAGAGACTTTCTCGATTTCTTAGCATTTCTTCTTTCCAAAGACCTAAAAATAGCATATACAGTGCAGATTATTCTATTAAAATTTGATTAGAATAGATGACTTCTAAGAGTCATTGAGCATGAAAACACTATAGTCAATCTCCATGTGTACGTGCAAATGATCAGATAATTCCATCCGATTATTACATGCCATTACACTTGATTAATTAGGATGCTTTAAGATCGTCTTACTTATAAGTTCTTCAGTTGTGTAAGTTTCACCTCCCATTTCTACTGGAAGCATTCTCTTGGGAATAATTTCATGCAACGGTTTGTCTCCACCATGAACAACAAGCTGGATCAATGCAAATAAATCAAATAAGAATAGCAAATATTGTTAGATAAGTTCTTTAAATGTCTATACCCTGCTAGCCATCTTCTGTCCAACAAGATATTTCATGATTTCCACCGTTTTAACGAAAACAGAGGGCACAAATGCGAAATTCATTTGGGTAAGCCGCAAAGCATAAGCTTTCTGGAAAAATGTGTAAAAATGACAAAGAGCTACGTCTGGATATATTTAGTACAAAATGACAAATATAATGTTACAACGAATGCTGCAGCAGCTCCCCGCAAAAGGGTTGGTGTGAAAAGAGGAAGAAGACTGAGACCAATGCCTTTGCAATTAAGACACAAAGTTAACCCAGCTATTTGATCGTCTTCGTTATTCAGCAACACTTCACAAGCAACAGCATATGCCTTATATAATGCTGTTATATCTCCCTTGGTGGGCTGCAGCTTATCTGGTTTGAAAATTACTAATTACAATTGTAATCTAATGCAGTGATTACAATACATTTCATATTGCACACAGCAATTGGATATTCTATGAGTTAATTAGCTCAAGTGAATGTTAACAGGAAATGGTGCATAACTAATAACGATGCTGGCAACCAATTGGCCATTTTAATGAATGCACCCTATTTAAACTATTATATGATAATTAGTTATTACCATAGCTAATGAGCATCACTCTGCATCCATCCTCATTTCTTCCATTCAACATTATTATGCTTCTACATATTCAAATATGGTAACTCTCTCAAAATTATGCTTCGCTCTTCATTTCAGAAATTGCAAAATAACTAACCCTTGTGAAAATATTTTGTCCACACTCGGTTCCAACACATCCATATTATGGAAAAATTGAGGGAAAAGCTCCCTATTAGTTAAATGCTTCATGAAAACTTCTTGAGCCAATGGTAAACTATACTTTTTTACCCGCAGAAAACGCAGTAAAAATGCTGAATCTGATGACATAAATTCATCATAAAGTTTCCAATATACAGCAGTTCAATGATATTACAATTACCCAATCGGCATTTAACTATGTCCTCATTTTTCATGATCCAATCTCGGAAACTTTGGAGACTTTGAGAACGAATATATTCATCTTCTCTTAACTCTTCCGAAGCAATTTGTGCAATAACTGAACTTACATTGCATTTGTACTCGTCTATTTCACCCACAACTTTGGACATTTTCCCCAATAAACTATATACAAGCATACATTTTATCGATTTGTGTTCAAAAACGTTCATAATTTCATGACTTACCACTCTCAGAACAGAACTATACAATTCGACCAACAATAGAAGTGAATCCTATTGTGAGCGCAAACTAGTTTTGTTTGGAGAAGCCGGAATAAAAATTACTCTGTTACTCAGAACAGCACGTAGGATGCAGATAGCATCCATTAATTTTAATAACAGCTTTGAAGGTTATTCCGTGTTGAAATAAAATATAAACAATGAAGATTAGCTGCAAAACCGCTGTTTTGTTATCGCACGATTTCGTTTCATTGAGAAATTGAAGATTCTGCACGTGCAGTGGATAAGGTTAATGTGTAAATTGTTATGTACATACTACCAAAAGTAACGAGATTAAAATACATAATTAGCCTGAAGTTTAAATAGTGCTTAACTTACAACTCAAACTATCATGCCAGAGGCCGTTGTAACAATTAACTCCCTCATCCACTCTCTTATTAACATTAATAATGCTGTAACTACGACCATGGCTGATGCGTGGAAAAAGTGAATGTTTTATTTTAGATTAGTATAACTAACTATATGTAAATTAGTTTAGCTTCCATTGAGAGTAAACGCCTAATTAAATTCATTAATTGTAATCAATTAGCTTCATTTTCTCACCCAACAACTTTAGTCTCCGTTACAGAACTACAACCAATAAAAACTGTTACTGCATTTAGTTCAGGTCTTGAAATCAGTTTCCATATTTACATGGAATAAAACATTAAACTGTAATTGTAGAATATGTATCATAGTTTGTAGTTGTTAATCAATTTGCAATTGGCGGAAACTTCCTTCAGTGCCCAAGTGTGAAGATATTTCGTTTACGCGTTTCTTTTTGTACTTCTCATCGATCGCAATCTCATCCAAACTCAAAAGGCTTTCTCGATTTCTTAGCATTTCTTCTTTCCAAGCACCTAATAAGCAATTACAAAGAAATTCAAACAATGGAACTTGTTTTCAATGCAAATTATATTCTATTCAATTTCGATTGCACCAGGTTAATTAATTACACTGTTGTAACATCATGTTATTGTCTTACTTATCAGTTGTTCAGTTGGGCAACTTTCACCTCCCATTTCTACAGGAAGCATTCTCTTGGGAATAATTTCATGCAATGGTCTGTCTCCACCATGAACAAAAACCTGAATCCATACCAATATAGTAATCAAATAAACCTAGCAAACATTTTTGTTAAAGTTTCGTTATGTGTATATAGCATACCCTGCTAGAAATCTTCGGTCCAGCAAAATATTTCATAATTTCCACTACTTTCACGAAAACAGCTGGTGCAAATAAGAAATTCAGTTGGTTTACCCGCATCGCAGTAGACTTCTGCAGAAAAGTTGAGAAACGAAAACCCATATATATATCTGTATTATGCTGTATATAAATACAGTGGCATCTCGGTTGATATTTTGTCACAGAATTTTCTGGTTACAAAAGATACATTTCGATCAATTTTGGTTTAATTCCGAAAAGGAGTCAGGGAATTAACCAAGGCACCACTGTATGTATATATATATATATATATATCATCATAAATACTTGTTAATTTTACCAAGAGTAGTGTAGCAATGTCCTGTACCATTGTTAGCGTGAAAAATTGAATATGACCGAGTCCAATGCCTTTGCAATCGACATAAAAAGCTATTCCAGCTATTTGGTCATCTTCATTATTCAACAACACTTCATACGCAACAGCATATGACTTCAATAATGCTGTTATATCGTCTTTGGTGGGCTGGATCTTATCTATAGGATTCAGCATTAATTACCATCCTGATGAGTGGTGTGATTAACAATTTATAATTTGAAAACAGCAATTGAGCAGCTCGATGGTCATCATCATAATTGGATAGTTCACAAATGAATGTTAATACAATAAGCTATATTTAAGTGCCAAGTTAATTAACAGCAACTGCAACTGAAGGGTTTCGATTGGCATCGAGCATTTCAATGATTTTTATTCACCATAATCACAAAGCATCACTCTCCGTCCATCATCATTTCTTCCTTTCAACATCATTAAGCCCCTATATATTAAAATTGTGAAACTTTCTTGAATATACGTTTGCGAACTCAATTAAGAAATGTTAAAATAACTATAACCCTTTTGAAAACACCTTGTCCACACTCGGTTCCAGCACATCCAAATTACGCAGAAAATGGGGGTAAATCTCTCTCGCAACTAAATGCTTCATAAATACTTCTTGAGCCAATGGTAGGCTGTACTTTTTCACTCGCAGAAAACGCAGTAAAAATGCTGAATCTGATAGCATAATTTCATCAGTGAGAAATATTCAGTAACCTTACATTTCATATTAAATTCAAGCTCTTTATTGGATCATTTCAACTGATAAGAGACAAATGGTCGCCAGTGGGTAATCACTGATTAATTGCATTGGTCAGAAAATGCATCAACAGCAT
This sequence comes from Glomeris maerens, assembly GCA_023279145.1. Taxonomy (NCBI): domain Eukaryota; kingdom Metazoa; phylum Arthropoda; class Diplopoda; order Glomerida; family Glomeridae; genus Glomeris; species Glomeris maerens. Next base: position 26,224 of record WWPM01022811.1, read on the forward strand.
GCCAATGCTATTGAACCTTCCTGAAAGCCAAACGGGCTAGGTCCCAATGCTGGGACCTAAGGAGCACGGTGCCAAACGTTCATAGCTTCTCTATAAGCTGCTGTTTGGTGGTGATGATGTCTTTGCTGATTTGTCAGTTAACTGACTAATGTAACAGTATTTTAAACATTCAATTATAGTATACCATACTGTGCTCAAAGACAAAAAGATTTGATATGATTATGAAAGAAATATAAATTTGAAGACTTTCATCGTATGGCTAAACACAGTGGACAAAAAATACTAAACAAATCCTCCCACTAGGAGGATTTCCTCAAATTTGTCGTTTTGAGATGGAATGACCATATACATAGTTCAAATATACATTTCAAAATTACCTAAACGACATTTCACAATGTCCTCGTTTTTCACGATCCAATCTCGGAAATTTTGCAGACTTTGAGAACGAATATATTCATCTTCTCTTAACTCTTCAGAAGCAATTTGTGCAATATCTGGACTTACATTGCATTTGTACTCGTCTATTTCGCCCACAACTTTGGACATTTTCCCCAAATTAACTATAAACAATTGTTCATTTTATCTACTTGTGTTTTTAAAAAGTTCACAATTTCACTGACTTACCACTTCCAGAAATGGACTACAAATCCTTCCCCAGTCAGGAGGACAATAGAACTGAATTATGTTTTTAAAAGCCAGGATATATTATGTTTGCAACCGAGAAAAGAAAACAATTAACTTTTTGTATTCGGAATAGAACAATAGGGCAAATAATAATACTTATTACATGAGGCGATTTGAAAAGCTTCTGCAAGGTACTTTTTGCACAGTAATAAAATATGACTAATAAGTATTGGGTAAACAAACACTGTTCTCGTAATTACGTTTTTAATTGGAAAATTGAGCACAAAGAGAAATTTGTGGCTGTAACTGCGACCAAGGTTGTTGCGTGGAAAATTTTAAGAGCCTTTATTTTAAAAAAAGTCGAACTGCATAAAAGAAAATTAGTTGATCTGCCTTTGATAGAGAATGCTAAATTAAATGTGTGCTTATATGCATGTGTGGGTGTGGACAGTGCTTGTGAAAAATCAACTTCATTTGAGTTCCCCCAAAAAGTGTCATCAATTATTTCCACTTTCTCACTCAGAAACCTTGGTCGCAGTTACAGAACTTCAAACAAGAAAGACTCGTTACTGCATTTGGTTCAGTTGTTGAATAAATCAGCTTCTAGCATCAAAATACAGTAGAGTTTCCTCTTCTCATAAACAATAGAAGATAGCTAAGGAAATAGGGATTTAAAAAGAATCCAAAACTCAAAACACAATTCCTAACATAAATGAAGGTTTTTTCATTTTAGGATAGTGGAACTCATAGCACAATTAAAAACAAATTAAATATTTAGTTTATATGGAAGAAAGAGCCTTGGTTGCATCTTATCTGATATGTAATAATTTTTGCTTTAATGTAAGTTAAATTGACCTTGATAGTGAATGCTAAATAAAATTTGGCCTTTAAACAACTTCATCGGAGTTTCCCCAACAAGTTCATATGTGTACCATAACTCTTAATTAATTGCCATTAATTAGTTCCACTTTCTGATTCAGCAACATTGGTCGCAGTTACAGAAACTCACCCAATTAATAAATTCAAGTTAGAATTTTTAGTTTTTACTTAATCAATTTGCAATTGGCGGAAACTGCCTTCAGTACCCAAGTCTGGTGACATTTCGTTTATGCGTTTCTTTTTGTAATTCTCATCGATTGCAATCTCATCCAGACTCAAGAGACTTTCTCGATTTCTAAGCATTTCTTCTTTCCAAAGACCTAATAGACAATTACAAAGAAGATAAACAATGTAATAATTCACGTTGCAAATTAATCAATTGAAATTTTTGTCTTTGGCCATCACTAGTCATTCTCCATGTGCTCATTGAGATGACTTTGATGTATAATGGGGATCTTATAACGATGTCTTACTTATAAGTTCTTCAGTTGTGCAAGTGTCACCTCCCAATTCCACTGGGAGCATTCTCTTGGGAACGAATTCTTGTAGTGTTTTGTCAGCACCGTGAACAATTACCTGGATAGATGCAAATATCCATGCACATTATATACCTATAGCAAACATATAGTTTTCAGGGTATACCCTGCTAGCCATCTTCGGTCCAGCAAAATATTTCAGAATCTCCATTGCTTTAGCGAAAAAAGATGGCGCAAACAAGAAATTCAGTTGGTGAAGTCGCATCGCAGTACCTTTCTGCGTAAATGTTGAAAAACGAAAAACTATATTTTTGGGTGATACTACAGTATACAAGTTATATTACCATTAATACTGCAACACATCCCTGTATAAATGTTGGTGAGAAAAGAGGAACATATCTGACACCAACGCCTTTGCAATCGACATAAAAAGTTATTCCAGCTATTTGGTCATCTTCATTATTCAACATCACTTCGTATACAGCAGCACATGACTTAAATAATGCTGTTAAATCGTCTTTGGTGGGCTGGATCTCATCTAGGATTCAATATTAATTACCATCCTGTTGCGTGGTGTGATTATAAC